>UFQX01000664.1:172271-245295 GCA_900497675.1 Arapaima gigas
CCCCCTCAGGTAGTGTGTGATGAGAACGGCTCCAAAGGATATGGGTTTGTTCATTTTGAGACCCAAGAAGCTGCCAACCGTGCCATTGAAACCATGAATGGAATGCTGCTTAATGATCGGAAAGTGTACGTATAGGTGTAAGCAAGCCGTGTGTCCAAGAAAATGGATTATTCCATTCAAATAATACTTCAGACAGACTGAAGAGATTGTTTTAAGTAAAGAGATTTTCAGTTATTTTAATATTTGTATGAGAAATGGTAGTGTAGAATGACTGTGTTCCCTTTTCATAAATGTTTTGGCAGTTATGAATGCATGTGATAGCACTGTTGTGGAAATCACAGTAGCTAAGAAAGTGAGCATTATGCATCTTTTGATACAAGTACGTAGTGGTCTTCAAGTTCATTGTAGACCCAAGCTACACAAGTTGCACTAAACATTTTGTTTTTGCACAGATTAGAGGTAGGTAGCGAGATGGAATAAGGCAAAATGTATTCCCTCAGGGAAAAACTTACAGGCTTAAATCAGTGCAAATTTATTTATTAATAATCTAGAACTCTTTTTGCACATTTCTATTACTTACAAGTTTTTCATGTCTATTCAAATGCTGGCTAACAAACCTTCAATTGTTGGACTATGCTGAGTCCTCAATTCCGGGACAGGAATTGGTTATGTTACTTAGTATTAAAGTGTGACTAAGTTATATTAAAATGACTATCTTGATTAGTTGTTTAGGTACTGTGAATACTTCAGGAAAAGCTACAGTGAATTAAAAATTTGCTTTAAGACTTTACTTGTCCTTCAGTTAGTTAATCATTTATAGGTGAAAGCACAACTCCTGTCCCTGGTTTTGGTTCAGAGCAGTTATTCACAACTTTGTGCTTTGCAGTGTGACACAAACTATTTTTTTAACTACTTTTTGTCAATAATATTTACAGACCAAGTTATCAAAATGTCTCTGGTTAGGGCTCTTACTTTTCTTTCTGGAACTGATATGTCCCCCATGAGATATAACTTTATTTTGGTTCTTTCCCAATTAAAATTTACCTAACTGGTGATTTCGAGGTACAAATTAGCCCTGTTTTGCAAGAGATGAGTGTATTTCATTTCCATGAACTGTTTGACCAGAAACATGGTGTCCAAGGCAGGATACGCTCCACAAGAAGGGGATTGGTCAATCAATATTTGACCAGTCCTGTCTTCTCCTTATGAGACTAAAAAAAGTTTTAAAGCATGCAAATGGTAATGATCTCACTAAATATGGAACATGATAGTTGTATCAAACAAGGACATTGCAGATTACAGGCAGTGCACATCTTCCCTTTAATCCACATCTCAACACTGTATTCCTGTTCCAAACCTCATGCATGTGCAGTAATGCAGTGAAAGTTGTTGTAGCACCGAGTGAAATTTCCTGTATTACGCATTCTGTGCCATGCATTTTAAACATCCAAATTAATGGGAACATTAAGTATTTTCTAATTGGATAACTGATCTGTAGAGCTTTATCATGCTGAAATCCATAGGTTGTTTAGGTGTTTTTGGATGAGCTGGGAACACATTATTTTAATTCTTCCATTAAAAATAATATTAGACACTTGGTATCTGACGTTTTCAGGAACAAATTCAATTCGGATATCCAAATCCTAAATCGTATATAATGTTAGGGTATTTTATTCATTTGAGCAGGTAACATGTTATTTCTTGAGATTATTACTGTAATATGCAGATGCATAAGCATAGTCTATATACTTTAATTTTTTATTTGTTTTTACCAAAACCTGTAAATGAGTAAAGTATCAAGGTAGTTTTTAATTAACATTTATGCAATTTCACATAAGGTTATTTTATTAGCTCAAAGTTTCAGCACTCATGAAGGATAACTTCTGAAAGCGTTAATGTGTTTTTTTTTTTGTTTTTTTTTAATTTGTTAATGCATATATTGGGCTTTCAAACAAATACCCCCTAGTGCAAAAATAACAGATTTCCCCTTTTTAAGGACAAAAAAAGTATAGTTATTGCAGTAGTGCCTTGGTATGACTTTGTGTCAGACTGGGGGGAGGGATCAGTGGCATCGCCCTTCCTTCTTGGATGTTAATTTGGAACAGCATTAGAAATCTCTAAAATTGCTGAAAATACTTTCTCTGTAACCTCCTATAAAATATTGATTGTTTGCAGTGTTTGTCATTATCTGGCCACTTTATTACTTATGCAGTCAGTTCAGTTTTTTCTGGGTAGGTTCTTAGTTGCCAGATTGTGTGTGTATTTTGAAACATGTACTGTAAGATTTGAACTGGCCTCACGTTATCTTTAAATTGACTTATTAGGAAAATACTCTTGATTTATACTGTAAATAGTTTCAGAATTCCACATTATGAATCACCAGTACTCAAGCAAAAGTCATGAGCTGTAAGCACTGTGGAAGCAAATAATTCTTTGTTTTTAAAAAATGTATAATTAACTACCGTTTAATGACTAGATGCAGAAGTGGTTGCTGCATGTTTGCTCTCCAACAGTAACAAGTGTTTGAAAATAGGCTAGTTAAGAAAATGCAGTGATTGGAAAAAGTTTTGTTTCTTTGAAAATTTGTAGCTCAAATATTTGTAGCATGAGGACCTACTCTGTTCACTTTTGCATGTTAATTACCCTTAATTAAAAATACTCCTACTGATGCAGTTAGACACATCGGCAATATTATCTGCGGTCACGGCGTTTCAAATCTTTCAACGTCAGACACCCTTGCCCAGAAGACCCAGCCAGGGTTGACCAGGTTCTGACCTCTTCAAGTAGCATTTGTCCACAGATTACTCCTCTTAATCCATAGCCACCCAGAGGCTCTCTACTGCCTCTGACTGATCTGATGGCTTTCTTTTGCATGTTCCTGTGATATCCAGATATTTGAATGCCTTACAAAGGGATTGACATGCAACCCATCTCAGTGAGCAAGTATGGTAGACACTGCTGCTTTCTGCAAGTCTTCTACTAAGTCCTGGTGCTTTGCTCTTTTCATTTCAAAGGCTTCAGTCTTCCCAGGGCACAGTGAGCTCTAGCAACACCACCTGCCTGGTTATTTCTGATGGCAGCACCATTTCTAGCTTGAGTGTGATCATAGTGATGCACTCTGGAAATTTTAGCTGCCTTCCCAGGTTGACTTTTAACGGTCACTCTAATGTCCTTCTGCGGAGTCCTACCCTTGCCGTTAACTGCGGTTGTGGCATCTCTTCTGCTCAGACAAAGCTTATGTATGGTTGCACTGGGTGGTGGTGCCTGTGATGGGAGATGTCTCTGGAGAATATATTAGCTATTGCCTTCACTATCTGGTCATACCACCAGCAGAAAGGCCATTCCCCTGGTGCAGTAGGGCAGAAACTGAGTATGTATTCCAGGGACCCTCTTGCCACATGCAGTTGGAGTGGAATGGAACATGGAATGTTGGAGTCTTGGCCTGGCCCCCACGAAACAAGTTGGATGGGATGAAGAGGACATCATGGACAGATCTTATCAGGTTCTTGATGTGATTGTGCTCAACCTTCCATAGCCTGGACCAAATGATTTATGTTCCACAGCTTGCTCCCATCTAGTCCATACCCCTTGCTATCTCACCGTCACCATCCTACTGAATTGAACCTCTTCTACCTCATCTTTCACCTCTTGCCACACCAGTTTGCACAGTTCCTTGCCTTGGACCTTATCAAAGCATGGAGTTTTAACATTTCCTGACTCTACCTGTCCTGATGCCACGTGCCAAACCTGCACATTGTGGCATAATTGTGCTTCAGGCTTTTCAGTTGCTTCTGCAGCCCTCCATATCCTCCCTGTCCTCACCTCTGTTGGCCAGGGAGACCTTTGGTTCAGTGGATTCCCTGTACAGCAGCACCTCCTTTGCGTAGGTGCATATAAATTCTTCACTTGGGTTACTGATTGGGAGTTTGTTTTTGTTCTTCTGTCCATACAGAGGAATGCTACTCAAGCTATGGGAGAAGTCCAGCTGCCTATGAAGGCATTGGCTGATCTTCCTCTCAAAGCCCTTGACCATAAATAGAGGTACTTTGTCTATGAGCAGGGGCTACAGGATACATTGCGGGATACCATGCTGGTATGCCCAGGCCTTAAATTTTCCTGGCAGACCTAACTTGTCCACCACCATTAACCATGAATCTAACTCTTGCTCAGTTGCCCTCTAGGGAGCAGTCAAAGGTCTTCCCAAGGCTTCTCACAGGTTTGAGAGAATTGGAATCGGGGTGCCTTCCGTGGAGAAGTGAAACTGGTCAGCCACTTACCTTTTCTTGAGCATTAAGGATCTAGCCCTGTATGATTAGATACCCAGGTGGAAAGCTTTTTCAGACCCTGGAGGATCCATTACCAGTGCTGCTGTAGTTGCCATCAAATCGTCCATGAATGCTTGGCTTGGCAGCTGATGAATGCTTAAGTTAATGAAAATATTTGATGTTTTCCATCTTAAGACAAATTACTTTAGAGGCAAATGTCAAATCCAAATGGCAGTATTCCTACAAAACTGGACTACATAGTCTCCTTTTGTCACTCAAAAGCAGCAGTCTTGCTGAATATTCAAAACCTACCTGATCATTCAAATGATTTATTTAAACATTTTCACATAAATTATTGCAAAATTAAGTTGTGGTTTAAGGTTCTTGACTAGACACCTGAAAGTTGCTAGTTTCAATTTTACTCAAACAATTATCAAAGTAACATTGAGAAAGGTTTCTACCTTGATTTTTATCCAAAAAGGATATCCAATGAATAAATAGGTAAACAAATCACTTAGAGTAATATCTTCATTAAAGTAGTGTGTTTCCCAGCCTTTTTGGGGTTATGATTAACCTAAACAAGTTATTGCATAAATTAGTATCAGTAATAGTCTGTGCTTCCAGTAGGTGGAGCAGTGAGCTGAACGTCTGACCAATTGCATAACCAGTTAAGGTTTGGGCTGTACCAAAACATACATACATCAGTATTCTTGACTTAGTAGGAATACTGATTGTGCAACTGTTCAGAATAATGAACAGACATTTCATGTTAAAAGAAATGTACAATAAGTTTGCTTCTAGTTCTGTGATTAATTTGTGTATTGGACTTCATTATTGTTATAGTAACTAAATAGGTGTGAACTCCAAGCTTTAGTTGAAGATACTGAGGATAACTTTACTGCTTGGGGAGTAGGTATTAACTTGCTGTTGCTGCTTTCATAAAACCAGATAATGCAAATTTATAGGGATGCTATGATATAATGAATAAATCAGAACTTGTGAATGTAAGGTTCAGGTCTGCTGAACTCTGGTAGCTTTCTTGGACAAGATGTATAAATAACTGCTTAAGCAAAAAGTTTAACTGGGTAGTGTAATTTAACAAAAGTGTGTGTGTGTATGTATGTATTGAATCATCAAAGAATTTTATTTCTGCTTGCTTTTGGTATTGGGTTTCATTTGCAGTTTTGTTGGCCACTTCAAATCCCGGAAGGAGAGAGAGGCAGAGATTGGGGCCAAGGCTATGGAGTTCACAAATGTCTACGTGAAGAACTTTGGTGAGGACATGGATGATGAGAAGCTAAAGGAGGTATTTTCACAATATGGTAAGAATATGGTGGAAAATCAGTATGAAGTGGCAGAATCATGTCCATATCACAGAATGTTCTGTTTTGTCTGGTTGTCATTTGAATTCCATAACATATTTGGGCCCTATTTTAAAGTTAAAAATAATATATATCCAGACAGTAAGACACCTAAACAGAATAAGAAAGTGGGATGAGATTCAGTTTTTGTATTGTTGTCATCTTGTCCCCTTAATGTTTGTGATCATTAGTGATGACATAAGTCTGGATAAGTTTGTCCTCAGTTGGCATTGAATGGAAATGAATGCTTATAAATCATTTTCTATTTGAATGTTGGCTTCAAGTTGGTAAGTCTTGCAGTACTTTTGTTTATTGTAGCTATGCTTATGAGACTTACAGTACGTATCCAGTGAATAAGTTGATGTGCCTTTTTTATTTTTTAAATCTTAGACTGAAAGTGCCCAGATGTGGACAGACATGGTTTATCTATTTGATAAATCGATCCTGTCTCCAGACTGTAAAAGTGGATGATGTTGTGGACATAAGGTCTTTTATTTTCTCAATTTAAAGTAGACTTGACCTTAATGTTACTGACATCCCATCTGTGGTGTTCCCTGCCACACTTTTATTATGTCCAAGACAGAGGAACACTGAAACCCTTCACTATATGAGCTTTTAGATATAGAATAAATACAAGTCCTGCATAATTTTGAATAGTAGGCCTATGTATAATTTTTTTAACAAATTATAACAGGTAAATTGAGAGATTAAGCTGTTTTCATTGAGCTTTTTTGTTGATTGTGACATATTGGTTGGGCTTGCAAATAATTTAAATTATGACCAGATTTCCAATTCTAGCACTGTTTGTAAGCTGAGGTCCAAAAACCAAAACTAAGAATGTGTACTGGGTCATAGACCGAGATGCTGATCTGTATACTAGTAGTTAGACGTAAACGGTACTTTCACTTGTGAAATTAATCTGGGTTGATGAGTTTGCCCACTAAAATGTTTTCTAAATGATTACTGGAAGCAAAGCCAGAAATTGATAAGGAACATTATTTATTCAGTTTTTTCTTTACTTAATTGTCTAACAAATCTGTAAGCACCAAACTGGAATTGAAGTAATTGCTATGCAATTCATTTTATGAAAGATCTGTAATGTTTTTACAATGCCAAGTATTGAAAAAGTAATTTGGTTTAATACTTCAAAATTAAAGCCCTGAGCAGACATACTAGTATTGACATATGAATTATGCAGTACACCCAATTAACAGTGCAATAAAGCATTATTATGATGGTGGGGGGGGGGGGTCATTATACCCTAGAGTGTCATGGAAATGCCTTTATCAAAGGTTGTTTCGATGAATCCTAAATCATTGGTTCTTCAATTCACTAAAATTACTCAAATGCAAGGGTTCTGGTGGTCATTTTTGATTACTGTAGAAACGGTAAAATTAATTCTGTTGAGGAACCCTGCGGCAATGTGTGTAGGCAGGACCCTCAGTGTGCGTGTGATGACGGACGACCGGGGCAGATCGCGAGGATTTGGGTTTGTGAACTTTGAGAACCATGAAGATGCTCAAAAGGTAAGGAGGACAGGGGGAGGGTCTGTAAGATTCTTTTGGTATTTGACTAGACAAAAGAGATGAACAACATGTGTACCGCTTTTATATAAAATAATTAAAATATTAAGCTGGAAACTATTTCCTTGGGAGGAAGCTGACTAGAAATAATTTATTAAAGTAAAGATTTTGTGTGCTCGTTTAGCAATGGTTGCGGCCTTAGTTTAGTATGTATGATGGCATTTAACACATTAATGTACTTAAGGCAGTGGAGGAGATGAATGGGAAGGAGCTGAATGGACGAGTTATATATGTGGGCCGCGCCCAGAAGAGGCTGGAGCGACAGGGAGAGCTGAAGCGCAAATTTGAGCAGATAAAACAGGAACGTCTCCATCGTTATCAGGTACCAGTTGAGATGGATTTGACAAACTAGGAAGTAAATTAAAAATGTACAGATATTACATGGGGTAATTAACTTCTATAATGTAGTTAGTTTTTTTTAATGATTTATGTTTCATCATCCTGAAATTGTGTACTGCTGGGGACAATGCCTTAATAGCCTGTGCTGGATTTCTTGTGGATTGCTGGGTTTGCAAAAAGTGGTTTCTTTTTAACTAATTGTCAACACTTATTTAGGAACACAAAATGAAATGGACTGGCTTTATAACTGCAATTATTTGGGGCTAGATCACATCAACGTGCAAAATAAGCCTTTTCTGTACTGTAAGCCTTTAATACTAGTTGGTTCCATCAGTAGTAATAACGTCCCAAAAAGCCAGATAGATTTCAGTGAAGACTTGCTCAGCCATTGTGTTTTTTTTTATTTTTTTATTTTTATTTTTTTTAACTTCTCTAATGAACTGTAAAGAAAGGCAAATGGCTGGTAATACTGACCCTACACTGGAAAAATTATGAAACTAACCTTGCTTACATTTTATTTGTCACCACTGTTAGTCGCAGCTGCCAGCAATGTGACAAATTAGGCATTTTATGACTATAAATTCCAGGAAAAGTATTAAATTATTTGAACTCAAAATTGCCAAACTCTAAAAATACTCAGCTGTGTAAATGGATAATTAATGGTAAGATGCTGATTGTACCAAACTAATGGTGTAAACTTCCTTGGGCAAAGATATCAGCTTAACACAAAATAGGTCAAAAATTTGTCATATGAATCCCTTGAGGTGAAGATGTCTCAGAATTTGGAAACTTCTGAATTTTAGAAAGAATGACGTCCTGTATTGGGTCACACCCCAATGAAAACCTGGAGAAGGTTGAGGGTTCGAGACTCAAGAGTAGTGACTTTATTTGCAGCGTTCTATAGAGGCCAAACAATCAAAAAGTAGTGAATCTTACGCCAGTTAAAAAAAAAAAAAAAAGGCTTCACTGTATAAACCTGAGAGCAGGGGAAAAAATCCCCAAGGGAGTCAGCATTGCAGGTGGTGGTAGCCAAAGTATCTCCTGTCCCTCTTGACCAGAGCGGGAAGCTGTCATTTTCGTTGTCCATGTCTCTGCTCTTGCTGGTTCCGTGGGATTTTCACCTCCAGCTGTCACTGACTGAGCAAGTTCCACTGCGCCCTGCAAACACACACAAGGCTGCGTCTGAGGTGTCTCTTGCTTTCCACTGTAACCTCCGTATTTCTGTTGGACCCTTTTGTCAAAGCCCTGAATGGGAATTGCTTTCCACTGTGGGCAGGTTGGGGAGCTGTTCAAGGGGTTGCCGTGCCTCTTGTCTGCTGTGTGTGTCTAAAGGTAATGCAGTGCATATACAGTATATTGGGCATCATCCTGTAATCAAACACATTAATATTTCGGCAGAAAAATGTATAAATATTATACTTCAGTGTTCAGTTCTTCATAGTATATTCTTGCTTGTTTCCTGGTCAGTTGCAGAAATGTTGAATCTAAGTCAACTCATGGTCAAAATCTTAATCCCCCCCCTCAGGCAGTGTTTCTTGTTTATTTGATTTTGGTCATCACTGTTGTAAGTCTTCAGTAACTTGTCTCTGTTTCTTTAAGTCTTATACGGGGTAGTTCTGACACCATTTTCCTTAGCAAGACCCTTCAGACACACCAGTCAATATTCTGCAGTAAATCTACTTTCTGTGCTACTGATAAGGAGATGCCTCCTTTTGTACTCACTGTTATGGTTGTACTTTTTGACATTTTCAGTCAAGAGTATGTGGTATCAAATAAGATTTTTACCACCAAATTAAAGTTTCAGTTTTCAAAGCTCTTCAAATTGAGTAAAGGATTGTGGACATGTAAAATGCAACATGCTCCTACTTTTTATGTTCGTTCACATGTATTAATGAAGTTTTTCTGCTCTTTAAGCATTTTGTAACCATTTATATATCTTGCTAAGATGTATAGAAATTAACAACTGGATGTTACCAAAAACTTTCTTGCCTTTCTCTTTGTTTAGGGAGTCAATCTGTATGTCAAGAACCTTGACGACTGTATAGATGACGAGAGGCTAAGGAAGGAGTTTGCACCGTATGGCACCATTACTAGCGCCAAAGTAAGTCTTCCTCTTGAAAATGTTTTGAAATACCCCTTTCATATATTAAGACTTGACTGTTACAAGTGTAGATGTATTCTTTTGTTCTTGTTTTGACCATTTAGTTTGTTTTAGCTTGAACAAATTTCAGTTAGAACTCTTGTAATTTGCAGTAAATTAACATTGGGGGACATCAGATATAAAGTGGATGTTGTGTGACATACAAATTCTCTGGCAATGTACCTTCCAGAGTAACCTCATATTTAAAGTTTTCAGCCGAATTCATCATTATCACTGTTTTGATATGGGGGGGAATTATGGTCATTCAAAAGATATTTACATGTTTTATTGGTTCCTGAAAACTGTCCCAATGTATGCTGACTTATTTCCATTATTGTGTGTGTGTGTGTGTGTGTGTGTGTGTGTGTGTGTGTGTGTGTGTGTGGTGGGGCATGATGCTTCTTAGTCCATTTGAAACCCCTCAAACCATCTTTTCCAAACATCATGAAAACATCTTATAGCTGCCTTTTTTTTTTTTTGCTGGAGCACATCAGATTGAACAAAGTTGCGCACAAGTTCTGTAATGGTATTCTAGAATAAATCGTGTTCTAGCAAGATTGTGTAAATCAAAAGATGCATGTACAGCAAATAAAAATGCAACCTGACTTAAACTATTAGAACTAACAAAATGGTCTGAGGAAATGTCTTGTGAAAAAGCTGCAAAAAGGAAAACTCAAAGGGATAAATATTTTCATGCAGATTCTGTTTCTGCTCTGAGTACACCATCTCAAATCTCAGGCTCCTTCTAAATAAGTTTTGTAGAGTACCTTCTTTTAAATTGCTAGTTTTGTGACAAGGCTACTTAATCAGGAGTGCAGGCAAGTAAATTGTTGACACATTAAACTCACCTGCACCACAGAACAGTCCTTTCATATGTTGCAACTGAATGTGGCTCTTTCTGCTTTAGGTTCCTTCATAGTATTTGTTGGTTAATATCTCTCCCGTGGGCTCATGAGCCTTTATTGCAAAACCACAGTAAATTAGCCAGTATCACTGACTACAGCTTCACTTTGTTGTAATGGAAATGTTGATGTTAAAATTTTTGTGAAAATTTATACTGCTAAAAATGTACTCATTTTGCAGGTGATGATGGACGGAGGCCACAGCAAAGGTTTTGGTTTTGTGTGCTTTTCCTCCCCTGAGGAGGCCACTAAAGCGGTGACTGAGATGAATGGCCGCATCATTAGCACAAAGCCTCTGTATGTTGCTCTGGCCCAAAGGAAAGAGGAGCGTAAAGCCATCCTGACTAACCAGTACATGCAGCGGCTGGCTAGTGTCAGAACTATGCCGGGACCAGTCATTGGCTCCTACCAACAGTCTTCAGGATACTTTATTTCTGCTGTGCCTCAGGTATTGTCATGTGGAGGAAACTAGAATTTTGATGCTAGTTTTTCAGTCTTCTGTAAACAAGTTTATTTTAACTGTAATATTTAGCCAAAGCTTAGGAATTAAGCACGCACTTGTGTTCACTTTCTGAAAATGATGTGTTGTTTAGGGAATCTGCACTTGTTAATTTCAGTTTAATTTGTACTTATAGGGTGCTCTTTTTGCACAGTGACACAGAGCATTGAAGAAAAAACAGGGCAGATATATATAAAATAGCTTCAAAATAAGCTAGTTGGCAGCTGAAGAGAGGGAAAATAAGCTCCAGTCCACATAGTGGAGGGAATAAATCTAAAAGGGGTCCAAGGGCCGTTGGCTACCTAGCATGCCTGAGCTTTCTAAGTAGAAAAATGCACACAAACTTTTTTTTTTTTTTTTTTTTAAACCTTCTGTTAGGGGCAAAACTATTCTGTAACATACATACATATTGTAACAATAACTGTAACTGTGTAACAATAACTAGCACAGCATACTGCAGCTAATTGGTGTCAAATGGAGGCTGGTCATTTCCCAGATCAGTTGCTGTGTCAGCTGTTGTTCAGAGAAATTACTTTCAATCATAACCTAACAGCTTTGCATTAGTGTTTAACCTAAAGAGCTGTCACAGAAGCTTTTATCTCTATCGGTAAAGCTCGATCTGTCTTTTCTTGTTTCGCAATTTTGCACAGTGATACTTCCCATCCTAAGTGAGGTTTTTGTGTAATCAAGTTAAACTCCCAGAAGACTACTTATTTTGAAGTTTTAAAATTCAGTCTCTGACAAGGCTTGCAGAAGCGCAGCGATTTCACATACAGCACGTAGTAACATGACATGCAGTGTGCTTGTGTGACGCTGACTTTTTTGGACACAGTTGCATTTTCTTACGTACATAGCAGCATAGCCACCTCACACTGTACATACATGCTGATGTACTGTCTTACTCAAATGCAAGTTGAAAAATAAAGTGCGGTATTATACTATTTACTGTGTGCACGTCACTATGGCCAGCGCACACGTTGCTGTCGGCAACGTCTGTTTGACCAACAGAGGCCAGTAACATGTCCACAAATGAAAATGTAAAAAAAAAAAAAAAAAAAAAAAAGTTAATTATACATGAGACAGTGCTGCACACATTAGTGATGTAAGGGTAATAAAATTTGGCAGTCCCCCCCCTCTTTTGCACTTGACTATGACGTTGGCACGTGTCACTCTGGCATTCACCTGTCTGACAGCAAAAACGATGCTTATGTGGCGAATGCAACCGCTATATGGTATAATAATTTGGTGTACAATGTGTTGTTACTTTTCTACTGCTACATCTTTTTGACCCAGACAGTGCCAGGTAACTCAGCTAGTCTCTATATAAATCTCAATCTAAGCCAGCACAGGTGTTGCTTTCTAGCATCCATTTGTTAGAGAACAGGACCCAGTAGCTGTTATGTGTGAGGTTCTGCTTGCCAAGCACAACGTGTACATCAATAGTTTTTTTTTGTGTTCTGCGCTCAAACAGAATGGTGAGGAGGAGTGATGCTCCTAAATGTTTGGCTTAAAGTGCAGAACTGAATACAGGGAGAGGGGGAGGGAGTGAGCTGCAGAGATGGTATTATGATGATTTTTTTTTTTTCTCCTCCCAAGTGACAAGGGAGTCTAGCTGTGTTATGGGCACAAGTAAAAAATTTGTATAAAGTGAAAATGTACAATTTAGTTAATTCTTTATATGACACACATTAGTGATGGTAAGGGTAGTAGTTTAATAATATTTTGCTCGACCGGCACACATCACTCTTTGCAGCATCTAACAATGCTTATGCTCTAAATGCAGCCACTTTAAGGGTAATACAGTTTGGTGCACTATAATTTGTTAGTTTTTACTTTTTTGTGGCTACTTTCATAGTGGCAAATCTGGATAACTCAGCTAATACTTAATATAAAATATGTTCGTGGGAGGTAGTCAAGATAGCAGTTTGATATTATAAAGTAACTTGGTTGTGTTGCATGTTTAATATATTAATAACTTGTTGTAGTCTAAGAAGCTGCATTACAGAACTCGCATGCCCAAACAGTGCAAGGGGGAAGCAGGTGTGCAGCCTCTTCTGTCCAGTTGCCAACTATTTTGTTGCCAATCATGTGGGAGCTTGCAGTATAGTATGTGTGCGCTGTTCTTATGCCTACTTTAACATCCCTTATTAGACGTAATTGTGAACATTTCACATAACAGATGTAATATTTCATGCCCCTTTAATTAGTAAACCAAATTTGTCTACAATATGGTTTTTAGTTATTTTGATCATTACAGCATTTAGGCATAACTTTATTGTCCATACAGTTAATGATTGATCAACTAATGTTGCAGTTTTGCTTTCTCTGACTCCCCAGCCTCAGAATCGTTCTTTCTACGCCCCCAATGCTGTTAGCCCAATCCGCACAGCTCCACGCTGGACTGCTCAAGGCCCTAGGCCCCAGGGTGGGTTTAACTAAATTGTGCAAGGAAAAAGGATGGTTTCTGCATATTAACATTCCGTTTAGATATTCTCTGAATAAGCCGTAATGTTCTGTGTTGATGCATAAATGTGCTAGTGTCCTCATTTCCATTCTATCAGCTCAGTATTCAACTCAGCTTGTTAGGACTGCCCCTCCACGCCGAGCATCCACCCCAATTAGCACAATGAAGCAGGCCTCCACCCAGGCCCCACGAACCGTGAGCAACACGCAGAGAATGGGTGAGGTGTCTGGATGTTTAGTGCCTTTTCAGACATACTGTATTTTACAAGTAATTTTGGGTATCCAATGGATATCTATGTATAATCTGCCATCTGCTATTGCAGACCTGTTTAATTTTAGGTATTTGCAGAGACCCAAAAATATAAGGGCATGTATGGCACTTGACAGCCATGACAAGACAGTCAGAGTATGGGCTTGTGACAGAATTCAGGAATGTGAAAGATTCATGATAAATATTGTGGGAAGTCCCTTTGTTCAGTGACATGTTGGTCTTTGCATCAACTCCTTTTTGTAGCGAACATCGGCACACAGACAGCTGGTGGCCGTGCCTCTATTTGTGGCCCTGTGGTCCGAGGTGTCAACCAGTACAAATATTCTCCAGGGGTCCGGAATGTGCAACAGGCCATCCCCATGGCAGCCCCGGTAGCTGTTCAGCCGGTAGGTGTTACAGCCCCTGTAACCTTTGTTATAAAGAGTTGGTTGAGAATTTATTATTTGTCATTATAACTAACTGTAAAGACTTAAAAGCACTAATGTGGTTGTGCACGCACGCCCAAAAAAATTTACTCGCAGAGGTATCGGGGGTTGGTGGTTAGCGAAAGGGAATTTGCATTGCGGTGCCTTTTGTTTGTTTGCAGTTGATGGAGCCCGCAGTTCATGTACGTGGACAGGAGCCCCTCACTGCCTCCATGCTGGCTGCTGCACCTTTAATGGAGCAGAAGCAGCTGCTGGGTATGTAGGGGAGGCTTGGGTTGCATTGTTTTTCCAGAGCTTGATGTGGAGTTTCTTTTTCTTAAAAAAATTGTTTGTTTGTTTATAAAAAAAGATGGTTTCACATTTCTAAAAGTGAGAGAGTAGTCTTTACTCTGTTCTTAATGTGTGTTGGGTGTGGGGCTTGCATGCAGGTGAGCGCCTGTACCCGTTGATCCATTCTCTCCAGCCCTCTCTGGCAGGCAAGATCACTGGCATGCTGCTGGAGATTGACAACTCTGAGCTGTTGCATATGCTCGAGTCCCCAGAGTCTCTCCAGTCAAAGGTACTTCAGACCCGTAACGACTACAGTTTACATGCACGTTTGAATGAAATCAGCTTTGTCAGCCCTCGGTTTCTGTCTAAGGTGGAAGAGGCAGTGGCTGTGCTACAAGCTCACCAGGCAAAGGAAATCACCCCAAAAAAGTAACATTTCCCTTTAGGTGAGTCACTTTTCAGATCAGTCACCATGAAGTAGTAATAATACACATCGTGGAGATTTGCCTACCAAAAGGTGACATTAAGCTCTTTACCCAGTTTTCCTAAGTTAACTGTAACTGATCTCAAAAGGGCAGCAGTTGAAATTTGGCAGTAAGGATGTAAATAATGAGCGTATCTTGCGGTGAACTAGCTATATGGTGGACAATTTTGATGCAACGTTGGATAGGGTTTTTAATTTCTACTCTTCAGAGGTGATACTTGACTAACTGTATTTTAAGTAATACAACAGTGAACCTAAGTCTTTATAGTTAGCATAAAACATGGTAAAATCCTGTGTAACAGGGTGATGGCAGTGGTTCCACTACTTATGAACACATCTGGGATTCACTTACCATTTTGCGATCAGTAAAAGCTAAACAATACATACTCTGTGCCTCATTTTTAGTTTTCTCGATAAACAAAGTTATAATAAATAAATAAAATTTTTACATTATCACTTATACATTATTGGAAAAACTGCTTCTCCAGTGAAAAGCCATAGTGGTCTGCTGCACACTTCGCGAATCTCATGCTATTATGTTGCAGAGCTTAAAACCCACAAAATTGTGGACATTTTAATTTTTTTTTAAACTTTAATCCTTTCAACTTCCCTATCAATGCCACTGATAGACTAAACATGTCCAGTGTTTGCCAGATTACAGCCATTTTTAATTTTATCTGCCCAATGAATAAAGATATATTTATTTCTAAGTTGGGTCATGCAATTACACTCGGATACAAGAGCTCAAGTGTAATTGTCACCTAGAAATAGCTCAAATACGTTGAACTTCAATATTGGGGAAGCCAATTTCATTATTTTCTGACAGTTGTTATTCAAAGTTCATCCCAGAAACCCCATATTTCCCTATAATACGTCTAAAGCACTATTTCAACATGATGGACCAAATAGCTAATGAGGTAATTAATATGCATTTGTGTATTTATATGCAGTTTTTTTTTTTTTTGCATCATGTTACATTTTGGTCCTTGTAAGTAATGTCAATGAACATCTAATAGTCATATTGACATATAAAATGGGGGTGGAAATGATTTACCTACTATAATTGGCTTTGCTGTAATGAACTGTTCCTGGGGTATATACCGACTAGACAGAAGTGGGGGAAAAAAATCACAAAAGCACCAACTGTGTTTAAACATGGGCCACAGGAGGCAAAGACTGAGAATGCTGATGCTGGATAGTGATGCCATGCTGCTTTACGTTCGTACTCGTGCCACTTTCAAATATTTATCTGAGGTGGTTTGGCTTGACTCGGCTCTTATTATGCTGGGACCTTATGACTCAGAGGCTGATCCAAGTATTAAAATATATTCCTTCTTCTATTGGGAATTTGGAAACAGGAGCTCAAATCCCCAGGTGTGGTTGTAACAAATAAAAATACATTTGAGACTTGAACGTTTTGATTAACTTGGATATGTTAAAATAAAAAAACGCAACATAAAATAGGTTCATACTCTCCATAAACCCCTGCCGAATGTCAGATGTTTAATTCCAAAAATGCTTTGCAACAGAATTTTTGAAAATGGTGAAAAACTGTAAAATGTAGCTTATGAAAATCATAATTGGATGTTCGTAACATGAGGAACAAGTGTAGTATTAGCGATTCACAACGCAAACGTTTGCAGCCTGCTGCTGTACTAAAAATTGAGAACCAGCAGGTAGCTGAGAGCACCTTCCCTGCTGCAGTGGACAAGGTGGGCAGATGCATATTGATTAGTCTCCTGTATAAGGAAATGTAAGACTTTAAAATGTTTTTTTTTTTTTTTTTTTTTTAAAAATAAGCAAAGTCCACCAGATATAAAACCTTATTGAGAGTTGAGTAGATTAATGTGATGGCAGGAGTATTTCAGTTCTGTTTAAGATTAGTTACTGTTGACATTGTTTAACATGCTTTAACTTCAGCTAGATGTATGTTGACAGAATGACATTGCGATGTTTTGCAGGAAATTTCAATGATGAAGCTTTCCTGGATAAGATTTGTATTGAGAAGGAGGAAAACGAAAACGGGCAGAAAATTAGTTGTAAACAGTGTATGGCCAGCTTTCATTTGAAAAGGGATTAAAGAAAGGCTTGGGAAAATAAAAGCCAAAGCCCAGCATGCTGTTTACAAAACGTTATGTTTGTTTACTTTTGTTTAAAGGGAGGAAATTGAATTTTTGTGCATTAAAAACCTTAAATGGGTCCTGGTGTATTTGTTTCACTAGGTTATTGTGTAAAAGTGGATTCATATTTGTCTTGGCTTTCAGGCTGAAGATTTTGTTCAGTATTTACTGATTCTTAATCTCAGCACCATATGTAAACACATTCCACAATGTTCAGCTTTCATGCATTGTTCTCACTTGGTTTTTTCCTACAGGTTTATTTGAGCAGTTCTGTATCCATTTGACTGCAGGTCGTACATTTTGCCCAACGGATAAATAAAAGCGCTGTAAAAGTTGTACGGTTGCCTTGAACAATGCATAAGATGCTCAGTAGTGCAATAATACTTTTTAATGTTATTGGGGTAATGGAACTATTAAACCTTTTTACTCAAATTTTTGTACCACCCATGTCTAAATCTGTTACTTGGTACTTTTTTTTTTTTTGAGGTTATGAATTTGAAAAGCTTTCAGGGCTCATTGCATAGATGTAAAATATTAGCTCTTTCTATAACAGAAGATGGCACTTGTATTGCTGAGGACCAGGATGTGATATTTTAATATATTATTGTAACAAGATCCCTGTACATGGCTCTGCACCCCAGCCTGCAGTTACACCTGTTGATTTATTTGGCTATTGACGTATTTTTGCGCTGGTCTTACTGTATCACTCACTGCTCAACACATTGCTTAGTCTTTCAGTGGCACTGCTGGTGAAAACTGGTTTGGTCAGATCTTACTGTTGTCTGACTTCTAAGGTTTCCCTTTATTGTTTCTACAAAATGTTCACAGTAGTAATGGTATTTCAATACTTGATAGTATTGACATTATAGCAGGGTCTTGCAAAGGTGTTATTTGTTTGATTTCAGTTGTAAGTGCAACTTGATTAAAATATATTAGTTGGATCCCCCCCCCCCTCCTGTCAGTTACAACTTTTCATCAGTATGGCTCCCTTCATAATAAACTGCAACCCATTTCCATGTGCTTCTGTAACCTGTTACAGAATAGGTACCGGTAAATTTTAATATGGCTTCAGAATTTCCAAAAAAGCTGCATATTTGTCTGGACTGATTTAGTCAAATGTTATATCAAATGTGGCCAATTGGTTTTTACTTAAATGGAATTTCATGTTGGGGAAATCAGGTGTGTACAAACAACCCTAATGGATGAAAAGATCAGGGGGAGTCATTTGTTTTACTAATGTTTAGTTTAGTTAGTATTTAGGTGCCTTTTTTATCCAAATGTCCAGCAGTAATTAAATTTAGCGTAGATACTAAACTGGCACATGGAGGGGGGGTCAGATTTTAATTTGAGTTCACAAACATGTTTAATGTCTAGAATTGTCTGGTTCTATCACCAGCACCATCAAGCATAACAGAAATCGAGCTACAATAGGAGCAGTGATGTAGTTTGGTTTTTTAGTGTAATGAGACAAAGCGCGTTCCTTCTGTTGGCATATTAAGCTGGTTACGATCCTTACTGAATCAGAATGGCAGCAGTAATAATGCCGTGTAACTCAGTCATCTGTCACACTATTCATCTCTCCAGCTATGCTGAGGGTGTAGAAAGGGACCACGCTTTAGTCCATGGTTTCTGGGTGTTCTGGAATTGCGTTCTGGATTTCTGGATTTTGATATGAAAACATTTTTTTCAAGCAAATGTCCTGCACAAGTGAAGGAAAAACCAAAGGTTCACTTTTCCAAAACATTCTTTTACGATCTTTTAAAACTGAAAGGTATATTTGTAAGTTTAAAGTTACTCATTATTCATTTCAAATAATCCTAAAAAGTGGCACTTTCATTATCAGCAGCACGTTGTGTTAACGTTGGAACTGCAGGTTTAAACCATGGATTCATAATTGGATGTCATGAACAGCAGGATGTGTAACAGTTAAATTTTGTTTATTCATTTAGCAGATGTAGGTCTCCAATCTACAGCTTGTTGTAACCAAAACCATTAACGCAAGCATTTAACAAAAAGTGAATCCCTTTAGTGGAAGATGCCTGATTTTGTTTTGTTTATTTGAAGCATATTTCCATCTCCAACACCAGTTGAAGTGGATCTGTGCTCCTTAAGTATGTAAAGGATTCAGCACTTTTTGCAGGAGTTGTGGCCCTGGAAACAACTAAAAGTTTCCGGTTCAGTTTCTACTAGAGACCCCAGTGAATCATTTACAGTTGTGTAAATTTTAAAATGCAGTGCTTTTAGTTTCAACCACGTAATTTAAAAAAAAAAATAAACTGTTAAGCTACAGTGTAATTCTTACAATCAAATACCCTGAGCTGCCTTAAGCATATGGTGCAAACTGTCAAAATCCCTGCTCCTCCATTAATAATGTTATGTAAATTTACAATGAGATGCAACTTGCAAACAAGGTGGATTCATATTATGTCAGATGATTTTTGAAAGAAATGGCCAAATCTGGTTAGAGGTGTGGAAACAGCGTTTAGTATTCTCATCTCTCAGCCCATATGTAATGGGACTTGATGTTCTTGGTATGAAGTAAATAAAATATAAGCTGAAGAAGTGCTGCTGTTTTACCTGACATGTCAGAATTAACTGCTGTGAACATAGTCACTGTCAGGAGTTAGACTGCATGGAGAAGGACGGTCTTTCTAGCTTTATTTGCTGAGGTCTTGAATGAACTGGCTGGCAAGAACTATCAGGTGTGTACAAACAACCACCATCCATGCCACTTAAACAAGCAGGCACCAAGTATACTCTAAGGTTTATGCAGATTGATCCTTTAGGGGTGTTTATATCCAAGCATAACGTGGAATTTTCATTAACTGAAATTCTCCAGTGTTGAGGCAAGAGCAAAGTCCATGACAAATGTAATTACACCAGTTAACAGTATGAGGCCTATGGCAAAGGTACATCTGCTGGAGGCTGTAGATGTGGGAGAGCTGCAGAGGAGAGCAGATGGCTATGTAGCGCTCCAGTGCCGTCACAGCCAGGTTTATTGGCGTGTTGAGAGTGGAAATGCAAGTATCCTCCAAAAAGAGGAGGCAGCCTAGGCCTTGGAAGAATGGCTTGTTGGCCTGTCCAAATGTATAAAGTTAAGGAAATGTTGTTTTAATTTGTCATTACAAACTAAATGAATGAAGAAGGTATCGTGTAAAATAAAGGATGCTTGAAAAATAGGGATGAGCATCCCATTAATGATTATTGCTAAGAAGTAAAAATGAACATGAAGGTTTGAAATGGTGGCAACATCTGATTTGTATAGAACATCATATAATCACTGGGCAGTCAATTTTTTTGCCATGGCATGGATTTGAGAAGGAACAAATTAAAACACTTGGTTTTGTAATTCAAAGTATAATTATACAATTGATTTTTGTTCCAGACAGTTGGTGAAAAAAGTTGTATTTTTACAGTTCAACTTTGCAATATACCTATTTAAAAGGTCAGACCACTTCTACAGTTTAAAAAAAAAAAAAAAAAAAGTACCTACTCAGGTTTTTTTGCTTAAACTCAGCTTCACAAGCATAGACCAATGTTTGACCTGTTGTGGTTTATATATTTGTGTAAAATTCTCCTTTAGTTTAGCAGGAAAAACCACCAAATTATCTGTAAATGTGATTTTGTAAATGTTGACTTGGGTAGCTGTTCTTTAGTAGTATAAAAATTCTTTGAATGAAATACAGTAATATGTTTAGTAAGCAATTTCATACATAACTTTGAGCAGTTTTTTAGTAGTATACAAGTACACTATGGATCTGGTATGGGAACTGCACTGTCTAACTGGGAAGCTCTGAACCATGTAGTGAAGACTGCTGTGTCCATCATTAGGAATTCACTGCCCACCCTCCAGACCGCTTACAACAAACAGCCCGACAGGGTGAGAGGAGTCCCTGGTGATGACACACTGACCACCTGCAACAAATAGTTTGTCAGGAGAGATTTTGTCATCACCAGGGACTCTTCTCACTCTCTTAACAGCATGTTTACACTGCTGCCGTCCAGAAAACCCTGTCAGGTTGTGGACCAACACCATTTTAGGAAGAGCTTTTTTCCCCACACAGGCAGTCAGATTGATCAGACAGCATAGAAACTGTCTACCTTCACCCCTGTTCACCCATTATATCATCCCCACCATCACTTCCAACTGTTTTCCGTATAATGCTTGCACTACCATGTCAGGCTGCACTTGACTCAGTCTATTGCTGGACATCACCAATTGTTTTTTGTAAGTTCCCTTTTCTTCATCCATCTATGCTGTCTTTAGTTCTGTATTTCTTTATATACCAAATGCCTCAATTTTTCTCCTGTTTTGTGTTGTCCTGTGTTATTGTTTGTGTTTAATATTCTGTGGTTCAGGAGAAACTGCATTCCATTTTCTCATACATCTGTACAACAGCAGAATGGCAACAATGTGAACATTGAGCCTTAAAAAGTCAACCTATTTTTGGTCTTTGTGACCTTTTTATGCTGGTGCCATCTTTTACCACAACTCATTTTTAGTCAAAAAAAACCTACTCCTGCAGTGCTATCAGGTACAACTTAACCTGTTTGTCCAAGGAGCCCATATGAACGTGAGAGAACTTAACTCCACAAGGAATGTTCCTCAGTACTGAATTGAATTCAATCACTGTGATGCTGTATCTGTGGAGCTACTGAGAAATGTCACGTTAAAACTTTTTAACCAAAGTTAATAAAACGGGTTATGTAGGAGGAAGTGTTGTACAACGTAATATTACTGCAATACTTTCTCATGTGAAATGCCACAGGTGTGACTGGTCCCTGGTGGAAACCTTGTCTACTTTGTGTCTAGTCTAGTTATTGAAAAGCAGGACCACTTGTGATGCAGTCCAATGTTCATGTTTCAGTTTTTGCCAAGTATGTTTGAAATGTAGTGCTTCTCATTGTCACCAGCTGCAGAAGGTGAACGGAATCACTTGGTTTTGATCACCACATTGTAGGTTTCAGATTTAATATGGCAGATTCTGTACCGTTACGCACTCACTGTCTCCTGTATTGGGTATGGGTAGTGCCCCCTAGAAAATCACATCTATGTAACTATAAAGCATGGTTGAGAGGTCCAGTTACTGTTCAAAGTAGACATCGGAAGGGACAAGATTCCATGTTTTTAGCGATTCTGACGCTAGCATACTTCTTTATGCCAGATGCAGCAATTCCAAAATCTTAAACTCGCCCTCCTGGGAGTTTTTCCACACTAGAGTTTATGTGGTGTGATCCTAAAGAAAAAAATGCAATCGTCCTCACCTTACTGCTGTCCAGAGGTCAGCGGGGAATGAAGAATAATGAACTAACAGGCCACAACAGTTCAGTACACCTGACCATCAATTCCTGAAGCAGCGGAGCTATACTAGGAGAAGGCCATGCTGGGTTCAACTCCTGTCAGATACTCCAGTGTGACTGCAGTCATTAAACTGGAAATATTGTAGGGTGGAAATATGTCAGACCAAACCATTCCTGGTATCTGTTTCAACATTTTGATTTGACTTTTTGGAAAGAGCATGAAACCATTGATCCTTCTTTCATTATGGCTGCAGTACAGACTAATGCTGTAATGTGAGAAATATGACAAATGTTAGCTTCCTTAGTACTAAATAAGCATTTTAGCAGAACAATGTACGTATAAATATTGTGCTTGAATTCTTAGGTGAGGCACTGGAGCCTTTTCTTACCTTTGAGCAGGATAATGCTTTGTGTCACAGAGCAGCCACTGTTTCAGACCGGCTTCACTCGTGATGGTGACTTTACTTCAGTAACCTGCTCAGCCCCCAGGTGTCAACTTTGGAAGAAGGTCGACTCGGATGTTTGCGTCACGCTTTCAAGTCGGCACGAACCGTCTGCGGAATGCCTCCCCCAACTCCCCGAATGCGTGATTCGTTGAATTCGGGCTGTTCAGAAACCAAAAGCATGAGAATAACGTCGTGACCAACACTTATTTATCGACAAGATTGTTTAAGATAACACGCAAAATGGTTTACAACTGTACTCATTTGAATGTGGTGGATTTAAATATTTCTGTGGTAATGGTTATGTGAGGCACAGCATATTTTGCTTGTTTTAGTAACTATGTTGTGCTGTATGGGTCTGCAACCAGGTGGAAGCAGATGGCATCATGGTTAGAGCCGTTACCTTGCACTTTAAGGACCCAGGTTTGTGTTTCACCTTCTGTTGTAAACTGGCTTATATTTGGGCTACCCACAGAAAACCTACAGGCCTTTGCTTGCTTGTCCTGGGTGGGTGTGACGTGTGGGATCCTTGACCTGTCGTTGCTCATGGTGACAGCTGTACTCACCGGGGTGCCAAGCGTTGCCTCCTCCACCTTACGTCGATCTGATAAAGCCTGCAGTCGAAAGAGCGAAAAGAAAATCAGAGCCAGGGGTGTGTAACTGTGTTTAAAACCATACACTTCTTTGGGTTACTGGACACAACATCAGAGATGAAATCGATATTAAAAACTGAGTTGGATTAATTTTGATAAGTTGCCCATGGAGCAGTAGCTGGTTTTGTTTCTACTACCTACATGTTCGTTTTGTTTGCGGTGCAGTTATTTGCTCTGTTTAGGTGGCAAACCATGGTAGGTTTATCCTCTTAGGATTGACTAAAATAATACTTACACTAATAATTAAACAGCAAAATAAAGGTTATAAAAACTGTTAAACAGATGAATGTTTCAGGTTCTTCCTCTCGGCTTTTCCCAGATTTTTCTCCTTGGCCACCTATAATGCTGTTCTGTCAAAACTCAAGTCCCGAAGAAAAGGTTTTTACCAGCATCTTTGCTGTGCCTGACTATAAAGTATTTGTGTACAGTTGTCCTCTAGACTGCATTTTACTCAAAGGGATTAAACCTGATCAACTTTCCCAAATAATTTAAAACTGAAGGTAGCAGACAAGATCCTTGCGTTTCACACAAACAAGCATCAGGTGCAGCCAGTGAAAAGCATTAAGACTTTAAAAAGGACTGTTTGCTCTCAATAGAACACTTTGTGAGTAGATGGGTTTTATACCGAATGTTGCAATAATTGAGTTTGTAGTATTTGGATTGATTGTGTCGAACTTTGCAACTTGGCTGTGAGTTACGATGCTGACTTCCGGGGTGGGGTGAATACTTCCTTAAAGAAGTGGTGGCTCACATTACTGTTTTTTTTTTTTTTAAATTTTACTTTGTCCACTTTCTCTCCTGTCACCTAGGTTAGTGTTCACTGGTTGCTTTGATTTTTAGCATTTAGTTTGCAGTTGTTTCAATATCAGCACCAGAGAGCTACACACAGGTAACTGAGGCTACGTGTCGGCAACCAAAGTCATTTTCTCATATTTTAATTCTTTTACTTATATGGTTTCCAGGAAGCTGTTTTTGTGCAGCATTAGGTTGAGGTTTCTTGTTTTTTAGCCACAAACAAACAGTTCTTAACAAGCATATTTTACATTTTAATTTTGACCTTATGGTAAATTTAAAACTGAATGTATACTCAGGGTGGAAATATACTGGCTTCGTGTGCCCAGTCCTGTTTTCACTCGGCCTCACAGACATTGATTTTGAGCAGAAGTCCATGGCTCTTATTTTGAGTGTTAGTCACCCCGATGGATTAATGTAAGAAAATATTTTGTAATCCTAATCTACTTTTTTGCCAGACAAGGTTCAAGGAAATACTGCTAATGTTTCTATATTAGTGTGATTATGATAAAACTGGTTTTTAAGGACTTTTGTTCCATGTATTTATGAACATGGCTAGTGGCAGAAATGTATAATTCATTTGTAACTCCAACCAATGCATCACAGTAAAAAGTTAATAACAGATGTTCCTTGATTCACTTGCAGGTCAGGTTATGTTTAAAAAATAAAAAATGCTGCAATCAGTTAAAAATGTACTGTATGGCTTTTACTTACTAGTTCTGTTTTTATAACTGATAGAAATGCACAGGCAGTATTTGTATGTTACTGAAACATGGTATCAGACTGGGTTCACTGGGGATGGGATGCTAGTTGACTGCAGGTCCTTTGTTTTACTAACTTGAACCAACATTAAAGAAAGGTGTTTAAAAAAAAAAAAAAGGCTTTTCCACAACTTCTTATTCAGTGTGATTTCTAAATCCTTATTCCTACAGTACAGTGTCATGTTCCTCCTGTGCAACAGGAGTGTAATAGAGAAGAATGTTGTTTGACCTTAAATAAAACGGTCTCATTGGTGTTTATGACACAGCAGTAACAACTACAAGTTTGTGACTCATCTCAAAAAAAAAAAAAAGTCAGCATTTGATCACTGTTTCCAATAAAAAGCATAATAAACATGAACTTAGGGCTGTCAGCTTGGAAATTTCTGTAGAAGTCTGGGGTAGAGCAATATTAAATTAAAAAAAAAAAAAAAAAAAAACTGGATCAAGTCTTCCCTGCACAGCTTGATCATGCTGCGGCCCACCTACTCCTCTCAGCCACGTAGCCATTTTCTGTTCTGCCCAAGTGTTATTTTTTTTTGTTTTTTTGGGGGGAGGGCAATTTCCACTCTGCGGCAGAGGAGGAGTAGGTAAAATAAATCACCTAGGACATTTGCGTTTCCAAATAGTTTTTAACTTGAGGTGCCTGTGTGTTACATTCAACTTCATTTTAATGAACCTCTTGCAGAAGCTTATTGCATGAAGCAAGGTAGATGCTGATCTATCATAAGGCAGTTGCGTGCACACACAAACAAACAAACGTGAGCAGTTGAGAATCATTCGTTAACCAAATTTGAACCGACAGCAGAAACAAAGCAGCTAGGAGGGGTGAGCTACTTGCTGCTTTCCTGTGCTACCCTTATTTTTATTTAACTACAGAACTGGATCTCAAAATTGTGGCGATGGAATCAGTGTGTTGATAAAATGTAAATGTATACAAAAAACACGATAAGTAAAGGAAAGCAGTTACAAGTATTTAGCAGGGTTTTTTGTCTAGCACTATCTGAAAAGTTCTTAAAAAAATGACACAATCTTCCAGAATTTGTTCAAGTTATCTGGCAAGTTCAGTGTTGGCCTGTTTAGTTGGACACTTGGATCTTGGAATAACACAATTTATGAAGGTAACTTTTCTGGATGAGAGAACAACAAACAAGCATTCTGCTAAACATATTTTCAATAGTAGGATGACTAGTATTCCTTTAAGCTTCTAACTTATTCCCAGAATAAATGTTTCGGAGTTGCCTTAAATTAAAAATGCAACTGCTACACAACAACTACACAATGCAACTATCCTACAAAATGATATTTTTTATTTTTTTTTTTATTTAAACGTCAGGGGAAAGGATATAGTTATCAATTAAAATAACCACACCTCTATTGTTAAAGCTAACCTTAACTTGACCAACTTGGTTCTTATTGCTCTCTGTTTTTTTCTTTTTCAAGACTATTAAGATCAATTTCACGGTCGAAACCCTTGAGATGCAAACAACTTTTAAGTGGAAAATTCATGTTTTTACAGAAACAAGTGACCCATTGCACTAGAAGATGGGGGGAAAAAAAACAAGCAAGTGATGTAATACACAAGAAAACAAAGCTATGAACAGAAAGCCTGTGAACCCGGCCTCCACGCGCGTCACTAAACTAACCTGTGGATCACAGCTCAAGTCATGAGTGTCAGGGTTGTTCTAGTCTACCCCCCGTCATCTTCATCTGCATCAGTGCTGGCAGACACTGCTAAAAAAAAAAGTTAAAGTGTACTTCCCCAATAAGTGATACAGCAGAGTAAAGTCCATTAAAACAAAGGAAGACTCAGAGAACTTCTTGTGTGTTGTTCTGTCCTCCAAGGTTACTAGAAAAATGTGCTAACTCTATCTACCAAGCATTTAGACACGTGCGCTGGGCCGGGCAGGTGAATCTGTGCTAAATATTCTGCTGGGCTGGATTTTTTTAAAAACGGCACTGAATTCATGTTGTCCTCAGACAAGAAAAAGAAGAATCACTGACAGGAAACTTCAACGCTGATGCCTGGTTTCTTCATTGCAGGTGTTCATCTTTGTCAGAGAAGCACAGAAATCAAACCATTATAGTTCTTATGGGTAATCTGGCTAGCTGCACCAGCTAATATCTGCAGGCTAGGTACACTGTGTCTCAACTGGAGAAGAATGGACTCACAGAACCATCAAGGAAGGCAAGTAGTTCCTGTGAAATATTCCCTTCAGAGCTCCAGGTGAGCCCATGATTTTGTGAGTATTGCACCAATGCTTGTTTTTTTGTTCCAATAAATCACCTGGGTTTCAGGTTATGTATATAATCATCTAGCTGCTGAAGCATCTATTTATTCTCATGTTTACCTGATGAGAAATGTAATGTATTTGAGACCTTTATAGTGTTTCTTGCAGAGACTTGATATGCTGGGATCCATATTCTGTCCTCCTCAAGTGCTGCTGACAAAGGTGTCGCAGCATTTGGTTTCGAATATAAACACAACCACAGAGAATACGGTTGGCTAAAGGACAAAGTTCACGCTCGCAGCAAATGGCAAAATCTGAGCTTTTTAATTCACAATAATGTTCACGATGTTAGACTGTAGGGATACTGTGCTAGACCACCAGTGAAGTGTGAGCTACATCTGAGTGGATTTTGGTCTCAAGACTGACTCAAAACGTGAAATATCAAGGGGGGGGTGTGAGATCCATGTGTACAGGGTCACGTCACGATGAACTTGCTGTGCCGACTTGATTTTGGCCATTTGCACGGCAATCGGCTACATTTGTCTCTCTGTCACCAGAAGTTTGCCATTCTACCGAGATTATATGGTTAGTTGGGAACTGCACCGTTTAAAATCCCAATGACCCGAAATATCAAAAGTACTGACAAAAAAAACGCGTTACAAAAAAAACAGCAACTCGACATTTTCACTGGCTGGTTTTGAGGAATCATGTTAAACGTCAGACTAGTTAGCACCAGATGCTGGGCTTATTCCTGGTAAAATGTTTACTTGCCTAGTTAGTAGTGCTGCCTTGAGTCTGTTCTTTGCACAATTTTTGCTTTTCATTATTGAGGTTCTGGAGTTTTAGAAAATTCATAACTACCCAGTTATTCTGATTAAACAGAAGTCTCACTAATGCTGTATTCTGCAGAAAGAGTAAAAAAAAAAAAAAAAAAATTCAACAGTAGCAGTCAAACACCAATATTCATTGTAGGTGAAGAACATCTGCCAGATGGATGTTTGAAAAATAAAATGCAAGTCAGTCCTGAAAAAGAATTCAAATATATTTCACGACAAATATGAAGTAACACAGAAACACAGTACTTTAAAATGAAATAATTTTTAATTCAGTTCTTTACAAAATCAAATTTTAATTACAAAAGATAGAAAAACACGGTGGTCTATGAACAAACAGATTCTGGGAGCCCATAGAGCTTAAAACAGATGGACATGTACATTTAAATGTTCTCAAAAAGACCACCTTCTGCTTTTGGATTCAGTTTTACTCCTAAACTACCAGTGAAGTGTCAGCTATGTAGCAACAAAAAGAACAGCATGGGCCACAGCTTGAGAACAGAAACTATAATCCCTTTATTACGCATGTTGAAATTTCACACGCAACATTTGCTAATAAAGGAAGTGGTTAAGTAAATTATCCTCTGACACTTGTAATGTTAAAGTCCACAAAATAATCACAGACCACAATATTTTTAACATCCTTTTAAAAAGCTGAAGATAGCAAGTTACAGCCTATGCTGGATGAGGAAGCAGTTATCAGATTTCTCAGTTTCCCACAAGGAATCGGGAAAATGCCACACTGCTGTGGTCTAAATCAGGAGGCACTAAAACAGCTCGATCCTGTGCTGAATCACCGGCGACTGGGGATTAAGAGTTGAGTAGCCGTCACGGAGTCTGGGAAAAGGTTGTGGTACGTTGGAAGGGGAACATAAGCAGCAGTGATCATTTTACCTAGGGGAAAAAATAAAGTGTTTAAAATAAGAACTGCCGTCATATCCAAAAAAAACCCACAAAGCCGAATGGTGTCAAACCTGCAAAAAGTCGTCCGTGTAATGCATTCACCACAGCCATGGCGCCGGGGATTGAGGGACATTTCACGTAGACGTTACCCTGAAAGAACACACGATTCACTTTCTACAAACGTGCTGGATTTCAGAAGGTAATCATGCACCAGGTGCAGGTTAGTTGGTAAAGCCTTTCCCCATGAGTCACCGCTCAGGTTCACCTCAAGCTACCAACAGTACACTTCACCTTGTAACCGTCCGGCATGCTGCTGTGCACAAACTTCACAAAAACACGTAAGCAATTAGTAATCTTACTTGTGGCGAATTCTTGTCAACATATATGTGCACAATCCCCCCGTGTTTGCTGCATTCTTCAATTACATCGTCTTGAATGTCAACATCCCAGCCAGGATCTTCTTCACTGCAAAACAAATCGTACCATTTACACGTGTGACGTGACCATCCGCTGCCGACATCTTGAGCTTCACCGGAGTCCACTGTAAGGCCTGGAATGATCTCATGTTTACATAATAAAATATCACCCTTGCGCAGGGGTGTTGTGAAAACTATGGTAACAGCAAGTGTGCTTTTGCAGGTCACACAAAACTTACGACTGGGGATTGAACATGTTGGACAGCTGAATGCAGTGTGTTGCAATAGGCTGCGTTGGGAGATTCATGGCAGTGTTCATGTTCATATTCAGGTTCAGATTCAAGGCAGGGGTGATGGCAGCTATAAAAGAAGTTAAATAAGGTACCTTTCAGAATTCTGGAACATACAAAAACAAAAATCTTTTCAACTGGGTATACCTGGACTGATACATATTGAACAATATTCAACAACAAAAGATTTGCAATCCCTCAGCTCAACGTACATGTGTATCAAATGCTGACCGACAACTTTTTTGTGAAATCATAATACAAAGCTGTCCGGGTTATAGCCACACTGTGCCCGACAGCAGCATGAAGCTCCTCATTTACATGAGGAACTCTACAAAGGTCACGCATCTCTGTTCTGCCTCAATACAAACACACACACTGAAAATTAAGTGGTATGTGGACATATCACTGCACATTATAGTCAGTATTTTACAGATACAACCATATGCTCCTAGAGGACTTCCAACACTGAGCTTCAAAAAAGCTGCAAAAACATCTAAATTAATGATCAGACAGTATATTGCACAGCGCACTTTAAAACTGCAGGTTATGTGATGTCAGTAAAGTGGCATATAACAGTGTTGAGTCAAGGAAACCCACTGAATAATCATAGCACGGGAAAGGAACGGGCAGTGACAGAACCGCTGTTAACTTCAGCAGGGATCAGGGGAAACCTACTCACTATCCCAAGCTGGCTGCTCTGAAATTTAGGTTTAATTCCTTTCATCTTTGGTTTCACCTTATCTGTCATCCCATTTCAGAGCCAACTGGCCAGATTTAATTGCGTGTAAGACTGTGGATGTCACAACTCCATATGGCTCAAACATAACGTGCATCACTTAAGTTTAACTCATACAAATCAGTATGAATTCAGAGCTTTTTGGGGTAACATCTCTTCATATGCTCTGCTTGCTGCTGATGGAGAAGTACCTACTCCAGCACCAGTACACCAGAGAACTCTTGTAATTCAACTTCAAATGGTATTTTATACGAAAAGAAAAACAGGCAAAAAGGGAACAAAAGGGCAAATTAAAACTTATTACGGCTGGAATTCAATTAGTATCCAAGACACTCAAGTCTTAACAGTGGTCCACACTGAGAGCTAGTGTACTTGTAAAAGGTCACTGCTCCAGAACTACACCTGTTAAAAGTGGAGGACCTTACCTGTTACAGCTGCCATACTTCCAAACGGTAAGGTCCCGCTCATCTGCAGTGCCTGCTGTGCAGCAGGTGGGATCTGTAACCCAGTACCTGGGCAAGCAGAAACACGAACCACGTGGTTAATGACGCCAACATACTGAATTAAGCATCTTGGTTATAGTGGAGTATGGCAGCAGGCTACATTTGGTTATATCAAAACTGCCCATTTTCCAAAAGGTGTTACAAAAAGGTACAGCAGCATCGTTCATGCACATTTGTACCTTGACAATTAAGCTAGCTCAAGGACAAGACCACTGCTGACCACACATCTGCAGTAAAGCCAGCAACACTTGTTTCATGCAGGGTACACCACAAATGAGAATGTGGAACACAACCAGTAAACATTAGTAGAACCAGAGAAATTTAACTAGAATCCAGTTGCAGGACATGCAAATTACAGTATATTAAAGCTGCTTTAAATAGATTAATTTAAGAATGTAGTGCAGCAGATTACCTTCGGCAAGCCGTGCCATTAACTGCAAGCGGCCAGTAGTTCCAAGGTCAATGCCAGTCCTCTCGAGCTCATCGCTGTCCAGGAAAGAGCTTGCTGTCGATGCATCTGTGCGTTCTGTAACATGGCCCACTTTCATGGGTCTTCCAGCCAGTTCAAACCCATTCAGCTGCTCTAGAGCCTTCTTTGCACATTCAGAATCTGCAAACTGAGAGAAAAAGATTTTAAAATGTGTGTGGGGGGGGCAATGAAAAAGAAATCTACTATTCATAAGTGTGTAACAGCTTACTGTAATAAAACCATATCCTTTGGATCGCCCAGTTTCACTGTCCATCATCAGCTGAATACTTTCAATCTGGAACAATAAAAATACAAGATAACCCATAAGTACATTTTGAATATTTAAAAAAAAAATTTAAGCAGGAGGCTTGAAAAATTACTCAAAACTCACCCTCCCAAAAGGCTCAAAGATTCCTCGGAGCATGTCCTCTGTGATATTAAAATGCAACGACCCCACATAAAGACGCATCGGTCCCGCGGTGCCTTTCTGCAGGTTATTGGCCATCGCAGCTGCTCTGTTCTTTTCAGCCTGCACAAGTGACAAACAACCCACTGGATTTATAACCAAATACTACCAGTGTGACCTATTTATACAGCAAACTAATCAGTACCAAACAACTTTCTTCTTCGATATTTAGAACAGCAACACCTTTCGTCCTTTAGTTAAAACATATTTTAAATTTGTGTCGTAAAGTCTAGACTACTTGCCATAAAGGAAACATGTTTCTCCCGTGGGAAGAAAAAACAGTCTGCAGGTGGTGGTTCACAATCCAGTGGTCATATAATTTTGAGTATAGCATGTAATGTCAAAATTTAAGTGTCACGATGTTACACAATTGAATTTTAAACCAGGTCACGCTGCTCTGCAACATTCATAGGAAAAGAACTTAAAGTACTATGCACATCTGATTTCATACACTGCCTTCAAAACAAGAAAGCAAAATAACTTAAAAGTTACACTGTATACAGTTTTGTCTATGAAAAGCAATTAACATGTCCCAGAGTATCACTTAAGTCAAGTGTGAGTGAAATTAAAACTAAGTTATGACCAAATATGAGGGTTATCTTTCACGTTTTCAAAAAACAGCTACATGCACTGTAATGGTAATTACGTCTCCAACTCATGAGATTTGACCTTATTTGTACGATTTCCAGGAACACAAAATGCTCCTAAGCAGGAGGAAACCTGTAGATTGATTTTATCAAACCAATTTTCCAGATTGAAATAGTTTTAAAATACAAATTAGAAATCTGAAAAACATATTTGAATACTTTTGTTAAATGCCTTTTGACAATTGTAATGATCCATCCATCCATTAATAGCCTTTTCCTGGTCAGTGTTGTGGTGCTGCAGTGCCTATTTTGGTTTCACTGCGCAGTAGGCTTAAAAAAAAAAAAAAAAAAAAAAAAACTACAACCTGGATGGGACTCCAATCAATCAGTGGCCAGACATGTGGGAAATTTAGTGACCAATGAACCTAAACCACAAATCTTTCAACTGCAGGAGGAAACTGGAGCACGCAGAGGAAACCCACAGAGAAATGGGAAGAGCATGCAAACTGCACACAGACTGAGGTGTATTTGAACCCTATCTCAAACAGCCCAGGCACTATGAGCTGGCAACGCTACTCTCTTTGAGAACGTAGCAATTTTTGGAAGCAGTCGTACCTGTGAAGCCTGAACAATAATCGGCACTCCCAAAAGCTTCTGTCCAGTCAAGCCAATAGCCAGTGGTACCGAATTGACCTCAAGAAACTCAACGTATGCGATCCCCTTTGATCTTCTGGAGTTTCTGTCAGAAATCATTCTCACATCTCGAACCTGAAGGGAAAGCGCAAGAATTACAATTCTCTACTGCAGACGTGATGTACACAATCCAGTGCAGGTGCACCAAATACATTATAGGAGCTACTGACTTTTCCCACTGCTGAGAAGAACTCCTCCAAATCACGGGGACGGATTCTAGCTGCCAGCTGCATGCAGAAGACAGTCCGTGCATCTCTTTCCTCTGGAGTTAGATTGTCAATCGGCTCCCTTTAAAAAAAAAAAAAAAAAAGCATGAATTTGACTAGCCCCCCTCATGACTAGCTTTAAATACACCGCAACTCACTACTGCATATTACACACAGATCTGGGTAACCTTACCTTAATGGGCTCCTGTCTTTTTTGAATGGGCTGCGACTTCTGGAATGCTTCCTACCGGGGAAAATCAGTGGTGTTATACTGGATGTACACAAATGGCCATTTATAGCCAACCAACCAGTAGTAAAGGTTTAAATTAAAAAAAAGACAGTAGAGAACATGTTCCTCATTTAAAAAAAAATATTTTTTAATTTTTTTGAACTGCTGAAAGACTGCCTCTGTGACAATTACATTCCATCTGTTAATTATTTTGCACCTAGAACATATATAAGCAGGCAGGATCATACATTTTAAATGATCAACATGCTACAACTTGCAGCTGCATAAAATCTGATGAGGAACTTCTCCCTTCACCACCTGAGTGGTGTCAAAAACAGCATTTGTTTATTCTAAGACAGAGAGCCACTGGAGAAAAGGGACACGCAATACAACACAAGAGTTAAATACTAATATTTGTTACAAACCTGAACAATCACTGTGCATTTTCTCTGTTTAGTTTCAGCTAAAGGTGCGAATTACTATAGGCTATTACAAAACATTAATTCCCATCAATAACAGCAGCTTTAATTTAAAAGCAGTCATCACCCAGCCTTTTCAGAAATTTAACTAAGCGTCATTCCTGTGCCAACCTTCCTGTAATGACTGCAATGACAGAATTTTGTTAAACACCAATACGTGTCCAAGAGGTAAGCAAGATTACCACATGACAGCAAACTACTCCTACTTACGGAGGGCTTCTGTGAGCTCGGTAGCGCCCCGAGCGTTCCCTACTGCGGGAATGACTGCGGCGCCGCTCTCTGCTGTGGCTTTGCTTCCTTTCACAGCTGCGGCTCTTCTTACGGTCTCTACTTCTTTTGTGGTCCCTGCTTTTGCTACTTCTTTTCTCATGGCTACGGCTCCTACTTCTGCTCTTCTTTTTCCTTCATAGTGCAAGGCATCATCATTCAGAGGATAATATTGCAGCAATAAAGTGTAGATGAACAGTTTCAAAACAATGTCATTCACGGTATCACGAAAAGTAACATTTAAAAAAATATATATTCTCATGCATGTGCTTACTTTTTACTACGTTCCTCATGGCCATTGGCATTAGAAGGCTTGACCTCATCCTAAGCAGGGTCGACAGAAGAACACCATGAAGACGAAGATGTTACATTTCAAGCCGCCAGGGTAAAGGGGGTGGGAGCAAAAGAAAATGAACAAAATTTATAAAATATTCATACAGTTAGTATTTGACAAGCTTCTTAATACCTGGTCCTTTGCAAACATTCCGGTGTATTTCCACCCTTCTCCTTTCAATATATTTTAAGAGTTAACAATCCATCCAATTTTCCAGCAGAGTAAAGCGTTTTGTAACCCATATGAAGTCATGTTCATTGGTCATTTGGTCAGCAGCCCAATCTCTCCTAATCAGTAACATGGCTATTTTTGCCTAAAACCAAGGTGGCCATGCTAGCAGCCCGCCAATAATCATGTTCCTGTGGTGGATGCCATTCCAGTGATCTTCACCCATTTTCGTTCGTGGACTGTAAGAGCTTGATGCCACCTCTGTCACACATCTCGCCCTGAAGCAAACAGGGATTCACATTGCTTAGTAACTTTGACTCAAGAAATTAAATACCCAAGAAACAAAAATCCAACCTCATGAAAATTTCCTAGCTGCATGGAGATGGTCCCTGTTAGGCAGTGATTTAAGGAAAATTATTTACAGATGGAATAAGTATTTGTGTATGGTATAAGAATGGTAGACATTCAAATGTCAAAGACATCAAATAAAATTAATGGGATGTGTAAAGTACAGGTAACGAGTTATGACATGCAACATTACAAGGATGCTGATTAACAAACCAAAGCCCTAAATGAAATCTGTAAAGATCAAGAGACAGTATTCACATTTGTGACACTGAAAAATGTAACTGCACCAAATCAACAATTGTCTGAATTCTGTGAAGAACAGACCATTTTTCATCATTACACCAAAAATCCTTTCAGGGAAGAAAAAAAAAACTGGTCACACAGTTCACAAGCTGAGAGAAAATGACCTTTTACAAATAATTACTTTATCATGCCAAAGTACGATTAAACTGCACGACAAATGGAATTTTTTTTTACTTTTGCCGAGAAAGGTTAAAATGAATTCTAAATTTCCTAGAGTAACTAGGGCTATTAAAAATTTGAATACTGTCTCGCTTTTTAAAAATTTCCCTGTTCATTTCATTCACCTTGTGGCAACTGAACTGGTGCTTTCATGTTCAAAGTTCTGCGTCTTTTTTACCTAAGGGGGACCACAATACATCGATACGATAAATAATTACAGCCTGTCTTTGTGACACTTTATTCTAAAATTAAGGGTGAATCATGGGATTGGAAGCGAGATATTTCCAGGTAAGTTTGCAATGAGACAAACAATTGGAATTTATTTCTTACTCTGAATTGTTGCTATAACACAGAGCTTAAGAGACCTGAATAGTGAGACTGATCTGCGGTTGTATTGTAAAAGTTCACACCCCCCCAAATCCCTTTAAATTCTACCCACCTTTTTATAGGGAGCCTCAAGCATTGCTTCGATATCAAAATCATCTGCCATAGTGCTGTTACCTTGGGCTGCAGGAGAAAACAATTTACATACAAAGGTAAGCTACTAAGTACAGCAGTGACTTCTACATGCTCAAAATTCTGCAATTTAGCACTGCACACAATGTAGACCATTAGCAACACAACTTAATTCAGTGGTTATTTCAAGGATAGCAATAAACTACTTTTTAAACTTGCCTGTCTAGTTGAACCTCTTGACACAATATCATTTACTTTTCTCAACTCTCAATGGTCAAGAGAGACAGGGAAACCTGATTTTAAAAATTTCTATTTCTTATACTGTTTAGCTGACGTTTGTGCAACAGAACTTGAAATCTAATCAAGTTCACAGTGACAAGCCAATTCATAGAGCAGACGATTATCAATTATTAATGCATTTCTGTGCAAATACCGGGAACACAGGTACTAAAAAGTAGAAGGTGAGAACTGAGGCAAACTGCAGGGCAAAAGACCAACACTATAGCACCTTTCTGAAGGTTCAGCCCTCTGGGACCAAAAGGCGAACAGACTTAACACAAAGAGCCTACCCTTTTGGTCTGTCTCCCTGCAACAGAACTGGCTACATAAATATGCAGTTTTCAAATCCATCACATTCCCTACTTACACAGAGTTGCCAATTTATTAGGTACACACCACACCTTCACAAATTGTACATTCCAATAAGTCATACATCACTTGACTGCAGTACGTGATATGAATCAGGCAGACTTGGGGTTTCTACCATCAGTGTTCAACCGAACACTGGAATTGGCAAAATGAGTGTCCTTGGTGACTTTGAACATGACATGAAAGATAGTGCTAGGTGTTCCAGTTTTAGCATTTCTCAAACAGCTGTGCTCCTTGGTTTATCGTGTGCAACCGCTTGAAGAGTTTAAAGAGAATTGTGAAAAATCAAAAAAAGGTGACTGCTAATACTGTTTACAAAAACAATTGATGGAGCAGAACAGTCAAAGGAGAAGAATGACGAGAACAACGCAAACAAACAGAAGGGACACAACGAAACTAAAATCAAAATTTCACATTGGTGTGCAGTGTTTGTCATTACAGAATGCACCACTAATCAGAATTTGTCTCGAATGGACTACAACAACTACAAAACATGTCAGATGCCAATGTTGTCAGCAAAAAACAAGAATGTCTCCCCACTGGGCACAGAAAACTCAAAACTTCACCATTGACGTGTGTGTGTGGTGGGGGGGGGGGCTGCCAGATCAGATGAATCCAGGTTCCTTTTGCATCATGGTGACTGGAAAATAAGAATTTGGTGCAAGGAGTGCAACGTGAGTCCATGAAGCCACCCTGCTGTAGTGGCAGTGTGATGATGTGGGAAATGTTTTCCTGGAAAATATTAGTGCCCCTGACACCCCCTGAAAAACACCTCAATAGCATGGCATGCCTGAACATTGGTGCTGACCAATTTCATCCTTTTGTGGCTACACTTCTTGGATGATAAAACACAATGTCACAAGGCATGTGTCATCATTGAATGAGTCCAGGAACATGACAGTAAGCTATATTGCTTCACTGATCTGCACAGTCTCTGGATCTCAACCCTATTCAGCATCTCTAGGATGTGGCACAAAAGACTGCTGGCAGCAAGACTGTGCAGCAGCTGCACAACACATCAGTATCTTGTAGAATCCATGCTGTTTGGGAGTCCAAAGCAAACGACTCGATAGGTGTACCTAATAAACTGGCAACTTAGCGTACTGCAACTGCCTAACAGTATATTCCACATTACTCGGACATATCCAACGTATAGGTAAATGCAGACTTTCTTCAACAATTACAGCCTGTCTGGCTTACCTGTTTAGGCCACTCATGTCTTCAAGTACGACTTTAAGCCTGACAGTCTGACGTACTGTACAGCATTTTTTGTTATATCACCTATGCAACACCTTTTGTTCTATCACCTTTACACCTATATGTAAAGGAAATCTGGCCTGCGATAACTGTATAATAGTGCATAAAGCAGACAATTATGTATCTGCTCACAAGAAAAGCTAAACTAGGCAAATCTTGCTTTGCTCAAGCCAACAACTGGCAAAATGATGAGCTGCAAAAACTTGACTTCTACAACATTTGCTTTGATACTGTCAACATTTTAAAACTCACGAACGAAAGGCACGAGACTGACTGCTTGTGCAATAACTAGCTAGCGTGTAGCTAAGTACTCACCGCCAATGTTGGAAATGTCGATATCAGAAACCAAACAGGTTTCGTTTTAAAATATAGAATTAAGGTAGACGTATGTTACACATATAACAGCATAAACCCAGCGCTTTAGACAGTAATAGATGCTTTCTTTGGTATGGAATTAAATCGCGATGGACGAGCTAGCATTTATTAGCCCGTCCAACGCACGGGACAAACCCGTCTGCTCGGTGTAGCCCGTCACAACTGCAAATGCACAAATTACTAAAAGTAATAAACAATTCAAACGACTGTTTGGTGTGGCCGGATTTTCGAAACGTTACCTTACGCAAGCGTCCCGCTGGGTCCCAACAAGTACCGAAGACGCGACAGGCCTCTTCGAAATAAAACAATTCTTCCGCTTTGCAGCAGCAACAGCCAACGGCAAGGGGTTGCTCGGCAGCTACTCGCTCAGCAGCTACTCGCTCAGCGGCCGCCGAATTTACTTTAAATTAACACACGACTAACAGTGTCGAGTATCTATAGCCTTGCTTCAGTTTATGGTTGAAAATGATTACTGAGGCAGTGCGTCTGCTCTTATTGTTTCAAAGTTTCTCTCCCCACACACAACTGCGGTTCCTTCTAAAATGGCGTCGGTGCTCGACCTACGAGGGGTTTCCTGAGGGACCGCGTAGGGGCCGGTGTTCGCGCGCTCCGCGTGCTTCGACTTCAAAGTGCCGCAAGCGGAGGTAGAAAAGGGCGGGCTGGCGGGTGGACGACTGGCGCACTGATCCCCGATCAGTTTCACGGTCCACATTTTAGTTAGTTTTTTTTTTCCTGCACCGCAACTTTATACTTATTTGAATAGAGAATGTCTTTAAAATAAGCCGTAGGGAAAATATGGACCAAATATTGAGAATATTTAAATATACGGAAAGGGCGTCAAAATAACGTTAAAAAGTGTACTTAACTAAATTAAAATGGATGCAGAAAAATTCTTTATCTTAAAACTTAGCGTTTCAGTTTTTCCCCTTTAATTTTTCATAGCATCTAAGTTAATACTATGAGTTTTCAGTGTGCATTTTGATAGAGGCAACTGAGAGAATTTAATTGAAAACTCAAAGATGTTATTCTTTTCAAAGGAAACTTACTGCATTCATTTCAACTGAGCATAAATATGGGAACAGATAAGTTTAAAGCAAATTAAAGTTAGTATTAGTGCATGACCCTTTAATGCAATAAATGCCTCAAAAGTGTGACACATTAGGGTCACCAAAACTCTTTTTCTATCATGCCCTGCCAACCCTTAACAGCAGCCTTCTCAGTTTTTTTGTGGGCTTTCTGACTTTATTTTCCTTTTCAACAAGTTAATTTTAACCCTTAACCCTAACTGTGTGTCTAAATATAGGAAACAAAACACAACAAATGACATTGTTCCAGCATGGTTTAGCATGTATGTGAAATTCTATACTTCACTCATATATATCTCTTCAGTTGAAAATACTTGTAAAAAGTTGGGACGGTATGGAAAATGCAAATAAAAACAGAAAACAGTGATTTCAAAATTCACTTTGACTTACAATCCATCACAAACAGTATAAAGACACGATATTTAACGTTTAGTTTGGCCAACTTCATTTTTTTGTAAATATATATATATCCATTCTTGCTGTCGAGGGCCTGCAACACATTCCAAAAAAGTTGGGACTGCAAAGAATGACCACTTTGTAACATTGCGTTTCCTTCTCGCAACACTTAATAAACATTTAGGTACTGAAGATACCAAAGTATTGAGTGTTTCAATTGTAATTTTGTCCCATTCCTCTTGCAAACAAGTCTCAAAGTGTGCAACAGTATGGGGTCATCATTGTCACATTTTGCATTTCAAAATGCGCCATGCATTCTCAATTGGGGACAGGTCAGGACTGCAGGCAGGCCAGTCGAACAGCCGCACCCTCTTCCTATGCAGCCATGCCTTTGTAATGCGTGCAGAATGTGGTTTTGCATGGACTTGCTGAAATGTGCATGGGCGTCCATGGAAGAGATGTCATCTTGAAGGCAGCATACGTCGGTCCAAAATCTGTATGTAGTTTTCAACATTAATGACACCTTCACAGAAGTTACCCTTGCCCAGGGCACTGACACAACCCCATAACATCACAGACGGTGGTTTCTGGACTTGTAGCTGGTAACAGTCTGGATGGTCCTTTTCTTTGGTCTGGAGGACACAATGCGCATTTCTTCCAAAAAAGACCTGAAATGTTGATTCGTCTGACCACAATACACGTTTCCTCTGTGCGATGGTCTAATCCAGATGCCTCTGAGCCCAGAGAATTTCACGACGTTTCTGGACTCTGTTAACATATGGTTTCTTTCTTGCACAGTATAGTTGTAACTAGCATTTGTGGATGTAACTACCTATTGTGATACTTGATGAAGGTTCATCAAAGTACTCCTGAGCCCACGTGGTTATATCACTTATTGATGAATGATGGTTCTTGATGCAGTGCCATCTGAGGGACTGGAGATCACGGGCAGTCAGCTCAGACTTGCACCCTTGCCCTTTACACACCAAAATTTCTCCAGATTCCTTGAATCTTTTAATTGTATTATGCACTATTGAAGGGGAAATACCAAAATCCCTTCTGATCTGTCTTTGAGAAACATAATTTTTAAACCATTTATTTATTTATTTATTTATTTATTTTCTGGCATATTTGTGGGAGAATTAGCAGTCTTCAGCTCCTCTTTGCTCCTAAAGGGCTATAGGCATTTCCTGGATGCAGCTTCTATATTAAAGCATGATTACAATCACCTGTTGAATATCATCTGTTTCTACTCACATCATTATTTTTTTAACTCATTTTTGACCCTAAATTGCCCTGTCCCAACTTTTTTGTGTTGCAGGCCTTCAATGGCAAGAATGGATGTTTACAAAAAAATGAATTTGATCAGACTAAACGTTAAATATCTTGTTTTTATACTGTTTGTGATGGATTACGAGTTAAGGTGAATTTAGAAATCACTGCTTTCTGTTTTTATTTGTATTTTCCATGCCATCCCAACTTTTTCCAAGTTGGGGTTGTACAAATTTCATGACTATGTAATAAAATTTATTTTGCTGTCCCTATACTTTTTGTATTTTAACTTCACTACTGCATTAACTTAAAATCTCAAAACAATTATTAACATGCACTCAGTGTTCTTTTCTAATTGTTATGAATGGTCAAAAGACATGTTCAACTCAAAATTAAAATAAGTTTGGGTGCTGTAATCTCCCAAAGATTATTAAAAAATATTAAGGTGCTAAAGAAGATATCTTGCCAAAACAACGCCGCAAAGCAACAATTAAAACATGGTATCTGTTTTCTTAAACCTTTGTGTGGTCTCCCATCTCTTTTTCTGTTACAGTTTTCTTATTCTTACATGCCTTTATTCTCTTGTTCTGTCTGCCAGGTAGAGAAATGCTATTTTATTTTAAATAACTTTCAGTACTTTCAGCCACTGTCCAGTTTGGTCCTAATCACCTGTACCATGGGGGTCCTAATGTCCAAAACTCACAGAAACCAGAAAAATCACTAAACAGTAATTCCTCGACGCCCGAATCTCTTTTGTCCCTGCAAATGAAATTTCAGATACTTAATGCCTATTTCCCATTATTTTAAATTGCAAAAAAGTAATGTGTACCCAGCCCGTTGAACAAGTCCTATATAACTATCAACTCGTGATTTCAGAATGATAAAACACTGTAAACACCAGTTAACTATTTAGAAAACACTTAATGTTGCCATTAATTTGCATGTTTATAACACATGGTACAGTGTGTACAGTACAGGACATTTCACGTTAGTGCCGCCATTGGCATTTAAATAAGTAGGTTCAATTAAAAAAATGACATTTTGTTAGAAAAATTGCAAATAGTTTACGAAACAAGGCTAACAGCTTTTACTGGGTACGCACTGAATGAAATGATGACGCTTGTGAGGCTTATGAAGTTTGCTGCATGTCAGAGGGAGACAGCTGCATCTATTGTCTATCGGAGGCATGGGTGGGGATGGATGCAAACTGAAAAAACTCAGACTAGAACTCTGTTTACCTACAAATAATTTTCTTTTATAAATCTCATTATAACTTGTGACAGCATCTTCATTTGTGTTCTTGAAAGCCAGACTCCTATTCATGTCACTATCATGTTTCTTAGCTAGCGATATCATTGTATCTGCATACTCTAAAACTTCTTTTAAAGTTTTCTTGTCCAGCATGGGAATGATTCCTGGATTCCTCCTCCTCTTCCTCTGAGGACAGATGGGCATTCAGCTGAATTATCCAGCTTAAATCACAGTAAATGCAGTGATGCACCACAAATGCATTCACACAAAGGTAAACTAGCACAAACAACTCATAAAACACCAGCACAGGTGCTTTGAACTTTTGCTTTGGATAAATTTGTAACAGTATATAAAGCCGTTTATTACAACACATACTTTTTTTATTACAGTACAATATTTATTTGTTGATTTATTAATATTTATTTTGATTTTTATTTGCTTTTAGATTTTTTTTATGGATCAGCTTCAGATAATAATTTCTTATAGCTAAAGTTTCCATTTGAGTACTGATATTAAGGTATTCATTTTCAAGACCCATTATAGCAAAAATGCAGAAATAGAGAGTTTGGATACTGACAAACTGTTGTACTTATAGCAGTCACATTTGCACCTCTACACTATACTACCATAATGTAAATTCTGAATGCGAAGGGTAAATATCGCAACAACAATAAACAAATAAGTAACAGAGGCCTGCCTCAGATCTGTTTGTTATATGCTTATTTTTAAACTATCATTATAAGTCCTAGACATGATGAGTTTGTGGCAGACATGTTAGATAGCTAGTTTATGCTACTGTAGTTACAGTAAATAGTTGCCAAAATAGTGGAACAAGTCAAATAAGCTATGAGGGGAGGACTGCAAATTCTGTAACTGCTTATATGCAATTTTTTGACTAGCAAACCTTAGGGACATTGTCCGTACTAAATACAGCTCCATAAATCAAAATATAAATAATTCTATGATTGAGTGTAATGTTTGCAACTGATCAAACTCTGCAACAAATGCATGCTCTCCATCATATGTACTCCTACTACAAAGGGTGGTCATGGGTTTCCATGTCTAAAAGTTGACATAATTGAGTAAAATTACATAATGTATTAAAATGAGATCATCTGCAGATCAGTTAAATGTATTATGGTGTACGTAAAAAGAAAAAATACAAACTCCACAATAGTTAAAGAGATACAAAAAATACAAAATAAATGCCCAACACAGTTTTGAGATGAAAAGTTCAGCCTTTGTGTACATCCGTGCTTTTATTCCCTTGAGAGGAACATATTTGTCTCCTGGTGTTTCTGTTCCTATTCCTCTTTCATCCCAAATATGGATACAAAGATACAAAAATAATTGTACCAGTCACTTATTTTGAAAAATGGACTCACAGGCAAACGTAATAAAACTGGTTTTTTTTATTGCATTTGGTGGAGACAAATCTATAAAATAATAGGGAAAATCTAGAAGCCATAGCTGTATAAACATTTATGAAGGATAAAACAGCATCTTTGCATTGTAAATATAAGATCACAAAAGATTAAACACTTCCATTTAAAATGTATTAGAATTGCACTGACACAAATAAAGTTGAGCTCTACTTCTATAATATTTATAGAAGCTTCCCCTCAGTCACTTTCCCTGCTCTTCAGCAGCTCCCATTTCTAGAGAGAAACATATACCTAAATATACAGCGAATCTAAAACACAAGAACTCACAGACAAATATAAGCATATAGTGTAACATCTGGAGAAAAGAACAAAATTGCAAACATAAATCATCAATATTTCTAACATTTTTAATCTAATATAAATACTTCACTTGTTGATCTACAACCTGTCCTCTTCAAATCTATATACTTTTAAGAGGACATTTAAATTAAGTGCTAAATGCTATAACTTTATGCATGCACCTCTTTTTACATATATCACCTTCTAGTTAAACCCTCCTGTTCTGGACTGATTGATGTTTGTAAAAATATATCTATATACCTATGACTGTGAAAGTTGAAAAAGTGTTTTTTGTTTGTTAATGCTCAGAAGTAACATAATAAATAGAAATTTAGTGGAGCTTAGTCTGATGTTATAGAAATTCATGTGTATACAACAGTTAATGTCTGCATGATAGGAAATGGGAAATACCCGAAGCAAGAACTATATAAAATCTAATTTACGTTCATATACACGTATGGAAAATGTTGTGTACATTCAAACATAGATTAAAAAAAGTCTTTTATGTTTACATGCCCTTGGAGGGATTCATAGACAACAGTTTAATATGGAAAAACAAAACTGAGCAGTAAAAGCATTTTCTTCTTCATGATGAAAATTAATAGCTAGATGCTGTGATGAGTCTTAAATTTAAGATGATTCATTAGTGTATTTAATTTTGTTTTCAAACATGAGTTTGTTAAAACTTTTTATGAAATATGATTAAATGAGGCTGATTAATTTTTATGGATTATTCATACAAGAGAGGTGGCCAAAGTGAAAATACTTTGTGATCATTTTACCTGAACAGCTTTAAAAATAATTTCTTAAGAATGCTTTCTGGCTTTTAGCATTTACATTGGTGCGATTGTGTGTTTGTGTGAAGTCATCCCAAGTCGCTGTCAGTTTTATACTTCAGAAAATAAACATAAGAGCTGCGCAACTGGTCTGCCTAATTTTGAAGAATATAAAAATCCAAAAGAAAGTTTAAGTATCTACACCAAATTAACGTTATTGCTTCCGAAAACCATATCTTATCGGATAATGGCAAATTTAATTATGAATTACCCCTTGGTTGTTTATTTGATCGGAACCTTTAAGTGTTAAATGTTTTGCGTAGTGTTTTTTTGTGCGATTGTGCAGCCATGGAGGAAACGTACAGCTCAAAAAGACGTTTCAGCCACAGTTTTCACTCTCTCAATTGGCTTTACAGAATACAAGTTTCAGTAATTCATTCCTTCTCATTAACTGCTTATCCAGTGCAGGGTTGCAGTGGTCCATAGCCTATTCTAGTAGTACAGGGCATAGCTAGAGGTCAGCCTGGGTGGGACGTCAGTCCTTGGCAGGGCAGTGCAATTTTCTTGTTTTTAAAAGGAATCTTTGCTTGTATTGTGTTTACTGTAAGGCCAGCTTTTTTCCACTGTAGCACAATTTAAAAGAGTATTTAAAGAGTATTTGAACTGTCAAGTTCCAATGAATTAAATGTACTCTATGCAGTTATGCTAATTGCTCTAGTGTCTGGCTGTTCGGAGGATTTGCTGTGGGCCCATGTTCTTCTTGGGTTTCTTCCCACAGCACAAAAACTCCAAACTCTAAGTTCCCTTGATATGTGTATGAGTTCTCTACAGTGGGATGACTTCTATTTGTAGTTATGAATACATGTGCATCATGTGCTTAGTTGCTATGGGACTGGATAAACAGTTTATGAAAATGGATAGGCAGACAATTTTATTAAGAAGCGATACAGCAACAAAACAACAAAAAAAACAAGTCTTTCATGCATGCACTAATATATTTATGATGAAGCAATTTCAAAATAACGGCAGTAATAAGCGTATATTTTTGACGTAAATTATCATAGAAAGAAACTACTGAATGTTTGCACACAACCTGACAAGCAATCTAATGTATTGCAACTTATGAGAAAACACAGTATACTAGGAGCATGGTAAAACTGCATAATTTACAAGTGATGGACCAAACCAGGACAATAGTTGATCTTCAGCAATAGCGGGAACTGAAATAGCAGTCGAGGATAGTGGAGCACTCCACCGTTCTGTCAGAACTGTGCCAGAATTCTGTATAGAACCACACCAGACCATGCTTACTATCCTGAAGCATTGCTCTGTTCCAACAGAAGCATCTTACATCTGACAGCAGGAAGATTCTAGAGTTGAGATTCTAACACCAAACTGCTATACACAATACAGCGCTCTGGTTAAGTACTATACACTAAAAGTGCTGAAAACATGTTCATTTGGATCGCAGCCAGTCACATGCAGCATGTAAAAGCCATGTTTCATAATTGCATAAACACTCGTGGTTTATATTATATATATCGACAATGATTATTGCACAGTGCAGACCGCTTTATGTGCGGTGGTTGGGAGAGAGACAATGTAGATGGCTTTTTGAATCGTGTATAGTCAAATGCTTGTATAACATTACAGGGGAAGCATTTAGTGCCATGTGCTTTAACAAATACTGCATTTTACATTGGAAACATAGATCTTACTGTGGCTTAATTGGATTCACTGTTAAAATGGTTTAAATGGGTCTGCGCTGCATTTTTATTTCAAAACTCTATGAATAATGTACCACACAATATTTTACTGCCCTGTGTAGCAGTCAAAGCAGCCAGCTAGCAGGAATCTCACTATACTGAGCCAAAAGAAACTCATTTTCATGTGCAGCGTTATCAAATTTTGGATATTTGGCCCCCTGTTCAGCGAAGAATGATGTCACTATACAGTAGGCGTAATTAACTTCCCAGTGAATACATGGTAAGCATCCCCTTATGATCCCCGATATAGAGCTTGGCCAACAGAATATTTTTTTTTCCTCCAATGTTTAACAAAATGAGCAAAACCGCACAATAGTTGCCCCTTCGGTCACCAATCACTCTGCTTTTAACTCTTTAAATTGCTTATTGCTTTAAAATACTTTAGAATCTGTTGTGTTAATATTCTCTCCTTTTACATCTGTCACCATAACACACAAAATTTTATGCCAGTAAACAAATCACTGAGACTGCTGCAGCAAACAAAAATACAGACATGGAGCACATTCTAATTATTATTAATTCAAACTTCAAACTCTTTAGTGACATCTATTAGGGGGATAATTTTGAAAAACAAACCATTCAGATGGGCACTAAATACTAGAATAAGTCCTTTAGTATGTTCAAATAGCATACAAAAATGGACATCACCTCCCTTGACACCCAAAAATGATAAACTCTCTGACTGTATAATCAATAATGTGTACAAGTGCCTTGTCTCTATTGTACTGTTGCTGTATCTGTAGCCATAACTATTACAACTGAAATAATGACATATTCTGTTCACGATTTAAGAGGATATTTGTGTATGTATATGTGGTAGCGTGTATATGTGGAAGAGTCTAAGACCTACGTTCCACCTCTCAGTTGTCTGAAACAAAGTGGTCCTTTTCTGTCCGTGAATGACAAATGTTCATACACACCTCACAGTCTGACAAAGATCTGCTGAGGATGAGTCACAGTATTGTTTATTCCATAAATGTGTATAGTGGATGTGCAGGAAATACTTTGTTTTTAATGCTCCTTTGGCAGGAGAACTGATAGTTTTTGTGAGAAGTATGAAAATCCAGCAGTCAGTGGGAGCTGAGTTTGCTCAGACTCCCTGGTTCATTGTCTCATTGCAGTTTCGGTCAAGTACCAGATCAGTGCTTGCATATATCTGCATTTTTACCAAATGCAATAAAACTTATAGATGCATACAAGTACACGTGTAATAGAACATAATCTCCTGTAAATCAGCATGCAGTAAACACATGCATATACACACCATGTTAGTCATACAAATGCATGCAGATATACATGAAGAAAATGCCATGGTGCATGCATGCAGTAGAAGGAAAGTTTCTGTGTGTGTAAATCATCACATTCATTTTTTGTGTTTCAGTATCCGACTTGCTTTCCGCCCTGCTTGGAATGTTTAGTCAGACATCGCAAAACACTGTTTTTTGTCTTCTGTATAGGGAGCATTATTTTGCTGGGTAAAACTGGACAGAAAATGTTTAAAATGTAAAATCAATAACTAGCTTCTTCAGGATTAGCATCTACACACATTATAAATCCCGTCCCACAATCAACCTTATGACAAATTCTGAAGCAAATAATTGTAATTAATGGAATGGCCACTCAGATATCCATTGTTTTAGTGAGTAGACCTGATTTTTTTAAACTTTTGTTTAACAAACATAGCAGCATTTAAAAATTGATATAGCTTTTGAAAATATGTTTGGAAATTCATCAAAAAAATTTATAGAGATTAATTTATATACTGTCTCCTACATCTATTACAAGCACCAAATAACAGTGCATTACTGTAGGAAACATACAGTACTTGTCAACACCCCATCGCAGATACCCTTAGAGATATGAAATCTGTTTACTGTATATAAAATATCTGTATATAAAAATACATATACATTAGTCCATTAATACACCTATTGCAGATTTCCTTCACAAATACAATATATATGATATGAAAATATTGAATGTTAATTCAGTACTTCCTGATCTGAGTGAATAGAAGTTATGAATGTAGTTATGTTTCACTTAGGTATTTATAGTATCCTCAGCACACCTGAATCTGCTAACTGTGCCTTACTGAAAAGAAATTATATTTTAAAATGATACTTTTGCCCAGTCACAGGACACCACAGGATGGTAGTTAGTTTTGTGCCTAAACAGCAACATATTAATGTCCTAAACTCCCATTATTTACCACTTTTTCCCTTTTGAGTAATGCATTGACTTCAAACTCCTGGCCCCTTTACTAAAAATGTTAGTATCAAAAATATATTTTCTTTTCTTATGGCACAACACATCTTTATTTGTACTTGGCAAAGTGTCGGTGTAAAATACTTGTGCTATAATTGGTAAAAATAGTGTAACTCTAAAATGAACTAAAATGGGGTTAATATCAATTTTAATTTGCCATAAATTAATACTTTTCGTGCAACATTTATTACTTTAAACCGCTGTATATAACTTGTATATATCTGCTATCACTATGTATGTAGAAATAAATTATTATATATTGTCGACCTTCTCAGAAAAGCTTTCTTGATGTATTTTTGTGTCTTTCTTACCAAATGCTGTTACTTGGTCGCCAGCAGCCTACCCCGATGTTGAAAAGAATGTTCCACTACACTATTTACAGTGACCACCACAAAGGTCAGCTTGGGAGAAAGGAGGGTGTGACTGAAAAATGCCATGTCCAGAATCTCCCTTTGTTCTTGCAGAAGCATTAGAGTTTTCGGGCAGAAAACAGGACTCCTCCTCTGCTGGTCCCCAGATCTGTGTAGCTGTTACAGTGGAGAGAGATGGCTGCATGTGGCTCATCAAAAATGACAAAAACACTTTTAAAACGGCAGGTATAACGTCATCAGCCATACATCACAGCAGGTTTTTTGCTTTACTTTTTCTTATTGCCCACAGGGTGGCCAAACCATGCATTGCTAGTTCCATTCCACACGTTCATTTTCCATTAACAGGTTGCCATCTTCTTCCTTTATTGGCTGGCACTGTCTTAAGTATCACAGGTTGGTGGCTTGGATGTCATGGTCGTCTTGATCCTTCATATAATAACAGTTAACTAGTGGTACCCTAAAACTCCTTCCCTATCCTTTGAGCAAGTTTGACATTAAGTTTCCTTCCTCTATTCCTGGAGCTATACTGTTTCTTCAGAAACACTTCAGAAATCACCATGATCATGCACTTTAAGCAACACAGATGAAGATGAAGACTTGAGAAGTGTGATGTTAAGGACAACAACGTGTAGTGGTGTGTGAGAGGGATACAGATTTAGTGCAAAGCCATTTAATGCATGTGATTGGGTAGGGGTTACAGGACTATTGCTATGGTTTAGAGAGTATCCCTTGAAATTCAGGTGCAGTTTATACGGAGGGATGGGGTGGTTTGGGGCTTGTTAAACCTTGCCACTCAGGAGTAAATGGTGATGACTTCCCGTCCACCGCCACGAACAAGGAGGACCCGATTGAGGCCTTCAGTCAGGACCTCAAGAAACTCCATGTCTTATTGAGAATTCCAGTTAAGGGTTTGTAGGATCAGTTTCAAAAACCTTTCAAATGTGCATGTTCAATTGCTGTTAGGCTACTAGTTTAACAGATGGAAAAAAAGGTTTTTACCTTAGGACTACTTTTACTTTTCAGTGGTCTCAGGTGTGTACCTTCAATACAGTAAAGGTTGTAAAAGGTATGCAGACCCTCCCTCCTTCACTGTAATCTCAAGAGCTGTGTTGCCGCCACCACTTCAAACAAATCTTCATGGAATTCATAAAATACTTCTTACCGAAACTTAGTCTGAGCTATAACATCTTTTCCAGTTGAATCCCTTCGGTGACAATCTGGAGTTGAAGCTCTTGCTCATACTCCATTTTACTGAAGTAACTATTATTCCATCATGCTCTTACAGAGCCCTAGACACTATACTGACCAGTGAAAGGATACAATTTTCTTCACCCGTTCGATTTTTGGGAGGCCCAGGCATGTTGAGCAGAACCAGCTTAGCTTCTTTGGACTTTTTAACAATGACTTCATTCAACTTCAGTGCAGTGTGCATGCGTCTCACATTGAACTGGTTCCTGAGGAGCCAGACGGAAGAGAGTTACAGAAAACACAAGTCACATTAAAGATCATAAAATAATATATTGAACGTACAACATGAATAACACCATTAAATCACTCTGAATAACAAACATCTAATAGCAGCTATTAGTAACAATCATCTGACTGCAAGAGTACTGCCTTGGAGTAGGCGGACAAAGCAGCATTAGTAGTTCCAGCATCTACTGGAAATATTTAAATAGAAACCCATTAGTAGATGTAATAAATGATTAAGGCATCTTAAAGCAACTACAAAGGTCTACAAAGCTAATGAACACCGTCACCTTTCTCTAAAGGTATATATTAGCTGCCTGCCAACAAGTTATAGCTTTTATTACACCCTTTAATGTGAGGTTTTCATAACTAAAATAGAGTGCAATAAAAAAAAATAATAGCATTAACAGTTACTCACAGGTTCTCCCACTCCCTGCAGCAGGGGCCAAAAGAGCAAAATCAATTAAAAAAAGCAGTTTTTGTGAAAGGTGATACTACTGTAGAAATACTGTAAATTAATGTCATAAATGTAACTGATTTGTGATTTGCTCAGGAGCAGAGAACAAAAGAGCTGTTATGACCAGAGCAGAAGACTCACGGCTTCATGTTGAACATATCCTTGATGCCCTCAGGAGTGATGGCACCTGGTGGCTTGTTCTTGACCCCATCACACTTTTCTGTCCATGTCATCTGTACCTTGTCTCCAGGGGATTTAGTGCTCTCTGAAGGAGACACTGGACTGGCTAAGGAGGGTGTGACATTCTTGTTGTCAAGCAGATGCATCTGTTTTTGAAGGGAAAGTGATAAGTGCAGAGGGTGATCGAAGCCAGATGACAACAGAGTTATGATTTTCCATCGCTGTCCCTTGAGGGAAGCAAAACAGTTTCTCAGAAGGAGAGGAGAGAATGTGGAAATAAGAAGAAATGATACGGACATGAGGGACCATAAAGGGACTGTTACCTCTTCCTCAGATCTTTCAGAACTGACCCCTGGCTTCTCCTCATTCAAGCTTGACTGAACTGCCAAGCTAGCAGGGTTCTTTCGACGGATGGATCCACGGGACACGTCAGTGATACTCTGGATCTGAGAGGAAAACAAATGTTTTGCAGAGGCAGGCTAGTTCTTTAATGACCTATATATTGCAGTCATACCCCACCTCAGATACCAACTACATACCAAAAATCCTTTTAGATCATCCTAACACTCATTTTGTTGGTTATCTGTACTGAAAATGGGGTGATGTTTGTCAAGGGCTAAGTTGATGTAACCTTTCTGAAAGGTCTCTTCAACGTCTATATTTTCAGCAATATGTTCAGCTAGTAAATAATAAATGTGTAAATTTCTTGTTTTTCCCTCATGCTCTTCCATGCTGTCTTTGAATATTCTTAGATAAAAATATAACTGAACACAAGCTGACACACACCTCTCTCTCACGCTCAGTCTTGGTTAGATGCATCTGCTTGAGGATTTGTGACCGTTGCTCCATCACAAGGGTCTTCTCATAAGTATAGGCTGAGATATCGCTGTCTTGCTAATAAAGAAAGAGAAAGTTGTGTTTCATACAAAGAGGACATAGAAAGGAGAGAACTGAGACCAAATTGTTCTACATGAATTTTCAGCAAATGTCAGTATTTCCTAAATTTCAGTTTTCTTTCTGTGGAAATACTAGAAAACAAGAACAGACTAGAAGCTTTGCCCACCAGTTTAACATTTATTACTTGTACTAAGGTTTTTCAGTAGATCAACCCACACGAAGCACTGTTTCATAATGCACAAATAAAAGAATGGCTATTTTGTGTGAAACCAATATTACTTCTAAAGTTATCAAAGCAATCACAAATGTTCTTGGTTTAACTTAACACACACCTTTAGACAATTTGTCATTTAAAGAGATAATGTTAGTACGCAATTAAAATGAAAAAATGAAAACGTAATAATGAGTTTGTTCATCACATATGTCATGATCATGTATGGTCTCTCAAAGTGTTCCTCTTTGTGGAACTGAAGGCCATTTTTGACTGCTTCATGGTCTGTGTTGTTAAATGCAAAAAGACCTATTAGCACTTACCATCTCCACCACTTCAACTGCAGCATCAAGTCGAAGGTGATAAAGGAAAGTGGTTAGATCTTTCTTCATTTGAATGCTGTTGTCGTCCATTTGGGCCACAGTGAAAATGCGCATCTTGCACTTCCGCCAAACCTTGTGAATAGACAGGACTGATGCTAGTCAAAATGTACCCCCCTCTTAAACATATACACTGCACCTCTTTCAATCTCCACAACTGGCAAAATCATCAACGACTAACTGCACATGACGTTGATTCCAAAACACAAAAAGTTAGAAAAAGCCATTGAAGTCCTGACGGGGTATCATTACCTTATGCTGTCGTAGGAGGAAGGGCAGAAGCATTAGCATTCCTCCATCGTGCACAATCCACCAGACATCAATATATCCCTCACTGAAGCGTTCTCCATTGGATGGGTAAGCGGAAATATTTTTGGGAACCAGAAGAGCCAGATGGGCAGAAGTTGTCTCTCTCACCAGCTCTGTACACATGTGCAAATCCTCATTACCGGCTTAGTTAAGACTGCGATAACAACGTAACCTCTGGGTCAGTTGAAAATACAATATACTGATACTGTCCTTGGTTGTGAAACTCACCAATAAAATTTCTCCATGTCTCATGGTTTTCCGACTGCTTCCAGTTAAGCGGCCAGCTCACAAGTACAGTATTATGCCGCAGACCGCCAAGCCCAGTGGCTTGGATCAAGTGGGATGTGGCATCTCGGATGTTGGAGGAGAGGACTACCTTGCAGAAACCCTTTACCTTCTCTGTTTCCATCAGCTTCCGTATAGACTGGAGGAAAACATTAGTGATGAAAACATGGATGTTCCTGTCATGACTAGAATAACTTTGTACTGTAGATGTTCAGTAATGCTTGGCTTACTGAGTACTAACCTGTTCTGTGCGTTGTGCCTGGTCATAGTTATTAAGGAACGTGCCCTCCAGCGCTGTGCTTACAATAGTTAGGCCCTTGCCTGCCTTCAGCTGGTTTGTTAGGGAGAGTAGGCGGGGCTGCTCCACATTCTGCTCCCCATCAACACTAACCAACACAAGCAGCTGTGGCCTGGAGAACAGAGACACAGTCTATTTGTAATGGTTTACTTAGGATTATCTAAGATAGGATCAAACTTTAGTGATCCTGGGAAAAAGAATCAATGTAGTAGTTAGCAGTGTACGTATATATTTAAACTGTTATTTTGAGTACTGTATTTCTTTGTTACAATAACATGGGAGCAACTGAGATTTAAAACAGCCTTCTGGTTAAAAGTTAATCAGAATATTTTTCACAGTGAAATAAAGTACTATGCAAAAGTCTTAGGCACCTGTGGGGAAAAATGCTATAAAGCGAGGATGGTTCCCAAAATAATGCCATGAATACTTATTAATCAATAAACCTTCTAAAAAGTGCAGTAGACAAAAAAAACCTCCATCAGATCAATATTTGGTGGGACCACCCTTTGCCTTTAAAACAGCATCAATTCTCTTGTGCAAACTTGCATGCAGTTTAAGGTAGAGGTTGGTAGGTTCTTCCAAACATTTTGAGGAACTGGCCACAGTTCTTCTGCAGACTTTGACTGTCTCTGCATGTCCTCCCAGACTGAGTTGATCATGTTGAGATCAGGGCTCTGTGGGGACCAGACCATGTGTTGCAGGATTCCTTCTTTTTACTCAAGATAGTTGTGTATGACTGAGATTGGGTGTTTGAGGTCATTCTCAAGCTGCACAATGAATTTGGGATCAATCAGAAACCCCCCTGATGGTAGATAAGAATCTACCTGTACTTCTCAACAGAGACTGAAGTTGCATGCCTAACACGTTTGCACAATACTGTATATGTAGGAAAGTATAATATAATGTCTGCTTTCTAATCCCTACCTCCAGTTCTTGGTGTGCGGAGGACCCTCTTCCAACCGCATAAGGGCAAAGTGAGCAGCGCTCAAAGACAGACCACGAATTCCATCTCCCCACTCTTTCTCTGCTCTGTAATGGTCCAAGTAAGCAATAAATTAACCACTAAATATAATTTTCTGAAAGAATTACACATGCAGTACATCCTGGCAAATGAGTAAGGACATTATAGCATACCAGGTCATGATTTAAGCCTTTTTTTTAAACTATGGCTCAACTGCTGGATGATTTTCTTTGGAGTTTGCACAGGTTCTTGTTAACCTTCATGTTTTGTTATTCTTTGATGTGAACTATAATCCGATGTTCACTCACCCACAAAACTCAATGTACTTGTAGATGCAGCCAGCAATGCCCATGGCAACAATGGCATAGTACCAGGAGCAGATAAACATGAGAGACAGACACAAGCTCATACCCAAGAATGAGAGAGCCCTGCAGGTGAAAGGGGAACAAGGGTCACTCACCTGTTCCCACTTCAAACCACCACCTCCTAGCTTCTTCCAATACATATCTGAGTTTTTTACTATCTGCCTTTAACCTTCCATGACAGAGTTGAATTCATAAATCTATATTTGATCCAGTAGTAAGAGGAAAAAATGCCTGATAACTTCTTATCACTTTTTAAGATATTGTACATTCATGTTGCAGTCTTTTGATTTGCAAAGATGAAGTCTTTTTTCGTTCATTTGGCATTGTGAAACTCACCAGTGGTAGAATCTGAACCGTGGCCTCCAGTTGGGAGTGCGCAGCAGGGTTTGCAAAGCACATGCAAGGTTGACGAACATGTAGCACATCAAAAAGAACCTGCAAAACAAAGAATTCAAAAAGTACCGCCCACGCTTCAGAAACAAACCTTCAAAAACATTCATACATTCAGTTTTGAATCTGATCTGCTGTCAAATGCAAATCTTAACATAATCTTTTCTTTTTGATAAGCAAACATGGAAACCATAGTAACATGGAAATCATAGCAAAAAGATCCAGATATTATTCATTTAAAGTTGTCTGTAAAGCTTTTACAGAGCTTAATAAATACTGATTTAGCGGTAATTTAACAAAGCTGATAAAGCCTCTTTGTGAACAATTGTAAACAGTGTTTTGCAGTTTTTTACCGGAAAAATCAAAGTTGAGGAAAAACTATTTTATTTGCCTACAGTAAATGAAACAATTGCTAGTCTTGTAAAAAAATCTGAGAAATTAAGTTTCCTTTTGGCTTTGATTCCTTATATGTTCAAAAAGGAAAAAAATCTATCCTTAACCATACTGTCATTGAGTAAGTCAACACTTAACAAACAGACAACCAGAAAATATCTTATAGGAAAAAAAACTATTTTAGAAAAGTTTATCATTTACAATTTTTTAGGTCTTGTCATCATACTCAACAGAGTAATGTATGTTAAGGTTTCTGGAAACACTTACATGGAGAGGATGGGAGCGACAGCATCAAGGGAAGCAATGATAATACCAATTTCACAGATGCAGGCAGTGAGGAGCAAAGCCCAGGTTGGTTCACCATTTGCTTTACCATGACCAAAGACCTAGAGACAGGGAGACTACATGGTCTGATAAAAATAAACTTTTTTCCAAACACAGACGACCATCAGTATCAGCGCAGTCAAAACATATACACATAAACTTGTCAACATGTACACAGATGTACCCAAACACAAACCTTCACGCCCAATGTCACCTATCTTAGAAAAACATACTCAGAAACACACTAAAATAGACATTAAACAGACACGACATAGTGCACCCTTCCATCAAATAAAAGGTCCTGTAAAATAAAAAATGGCTGTAATGAAAATATATACAATTTTTTCAGTTCAACTAGAATAATCATTCTAATACTCACTATATATTTCACTGCGTAAAGCAGACAAATGCTATGATCGATGACTGCGGTAAATATTTTTTAACTATCTGATTTACATCATTGTCCCGTTGCAAGATTCATTATGGAAATCCAATTTCCAACCAGAATAGCAGGTTCAATACTAACATTAAAAAAAACAATATAACATAATTACAAAATAATTAGTTGTTATTAAAATCAACAACTTCTATGATATGAGTATCCTTACACTTTATTAAAACTTTAATCAGATAAGTGAAGATCATCTGGAGTCAAATATTACATATCGCCTCTCAACTGCACAGTGCATGACTCAGTTATCTTGAGACATCTGTGACTGAAATGACATAAATATTATCTAAAAACGGTTGTAAAGGCAGAGAAGGATAAAGTCAAAATGAATCTGTCACATTAGACAAGAATTTAAAAATCAAGTGCATTTATTTGTACTCCTGAATGATATTATTGCATATACTGATTTAGCTGGTTCTGTTGGTTATAGAACCTTTACATTTATTTATTCACTGAGTATCATTCCATCATTAGATGCGGGACGTGTGAGGCATATGATTTATAACTTTAAAATCATTAGGTGTGATGTTATATGCATGAACACGTCTTGACTCGTCATATACAAGAAGAACCTTTTACAAAATTTACATGTTTTCCAGTTAAAATGTATTTAAAAAGTCACATTTTATGCACACTTCAAATTAGCGCCTCCTAGATATAGAGACTATTTGTTACAATGTAGTGATAAAACAATTTATACTGTAGCGGCAACATATTGGAAGGTTACAAGGGACACCTCAAGAATGTACTCGCCCTAAGAAATGGAATGATGCCATCCCGAGAGATGGCCTGCAGAAGGCGTGGTGCTCCTGTCAAACTTTGCAGTCCTGCTCCACAGGTAGAGAAGAAGGAGCCAATCACAATCACCCAAGGTGAGGGCCAGGCCAGCGTGCCGATCACCAGGTTGCCATTAACCGCTTCGCCAAATCTGCACCCAAAAACAAAAAAATGGGTAAAAATTTTCTTTCAGAAGAGTCCGGAACTAACAATTCCATTAATGTTCTCTCAACCCTTTTAATGATATGATTAGATCAGTTTTGTTTGAAGTGTATCATTTGAAAACATCAGACCTGCGAACATTGAACACACAAAGCTTACTTGTCCCTTAGTACCACTCCCTCAATGCATGCCCCAAACAGGACCACACTGGACATATCTATGATGGCCAGTAAAGGTAAACAGATAGAACATAGCTGGCAGACACGACAGGGTGGTCAGTAAGGCTGAAGAAGAAGGTTATGCACCATTATTTTATTACTTAGAAAAGCATATTTTATTAAAGCTCCGGGTTCAGCAATGCTTTGCGTAAAGGATACACACTAGAGACGTGGTAGTGATGGCTAGGATGGTGCCTATTGGGATAGATTTTTGGGCATCCTTTAGGTCTCCAGAGCGGTTGGAACCAGCCATGATACCTAGAGTACCAAGGAAACAAAATATTTAATCTTTTTTATCATTGTCGAATAATGAGTCTATACATTACACAGAATGTGTGAATATTTTATTCTACATCATATTTCCCATCTCTTAAAAGGAAAAAAACATACAGCTACATTATAACCTAATATAGAAACAAGACGACTCGTCCTTCATTCTTGTATAGGATTTAGTGTCTATATATATGAAAGACAAAGTTAGTAATTAGTTATTCAGTTAATTTAGTTTGTAAGCAGAGCTTTGTTCTTAGAGTTTGTGTATATTGAACCAAAGATACTAACAAAAAATTTGCTGTGCGTATTGTTTTATCAAACCGGCTTCGGAATCTAAAATGATAATGACCTGTGACTGAAGGAAAGTAGATTCCAACGAGCAGAGTGAAAAAGGTAGTGATGTCTGACAGGACGTAACGGTTAGAGTTGGTCAAAGGAGCATCTTGCACCACCATAGAAGAAACACCTCGCTTTTCAAGGATCACACCTTTCTCCATGTAATTGCTAAACAAATTTTCTACATGAAGAAGAAGAAGAAGAATCAAAGCTTTGAAATGAACATCTCAACCATATAAATATCTCACCCAACATGGTATTTACTACTTAGAGCTTTATGAATACAATGCCATTAATATAGTTTATTGCATAAATGGAGGTTGAAAACTGCAGGTGCAACATAATACATGGTAGATTTTGTTACAACTTTAATAACAGAGAATAAACACAGAGGGAAGCCTATTTTACGGATAGCAAATATAACATTTCAAAAATATTGTTTCAATATGTTTTTTTGAAATAAAAAATGCAGTAAATAAAAGAGCGCTATCGCAAAACAGAGCTTTAGGAGGTAGTGGTAGTCGAGGTATTTGACAGTACTTGCTTATCCCCTGGTTTACGCTCCTGATCGACTCCTGAAAAATGGACCAGGAAAATGTAAAAAGGGTTTTATCCATCCCAACCTCCCTAAAAAACTTCATCCAATTTCCAAAAACATCACTAAAATGCTGCAAAACACATACATAACTAAAATCCTTGCTCATTCTCTGTTCTCCTCGTACAACAGTGGACATTTAGTAATGCAATTCAATGTAATGGACTGTCACATACTGTCACTAAATAAAAAGGAAACTTTGTACATGCAGTAGTAGAACGTGGTGACAGGCGGAGACGGTGACATATTCAACAAATGAGAAGCTGCTCTGAGACGTGCTCTCTGCATTGCCTTAGCCATGTGTGCTCTCACACGTTTCCCTCTTGCACATAGTTGGGACTACATTTGACCAACTTCACCCATTTTACACATGCTTTGCACATTTCCTTTCAATCACAAAGTTTTATGCTGATTGAATGTCATTTTATTCTAAATAAATCAAACAGACTAGACACAACCCTTACCCAGGTTAAAATTTCTCAGTTCACAGTTTAGATGTTATCATGGGTTTTCCACAAGCTTTTTTTTTTTACATGGTTAGGCTAAAAATGTTATATGGAGAGTTGGAAACTTAAACCAAATTTTTGGAATAAAAACAAAATACTTTCTATTAAGAGGATGCAAATAGGGAGGATGTATACCAGGGGATAGGTGTACTGTCAAAATGTCATAGAAAAGAAACACTTATCATAATAGTCATTTACTGTGTGTCAAGGTTTTCATATGCATGTGGACTCCTACCTGCCAGAATACCACTGGTTATCCCAGGAATGCCTTGGATCTCAGTCACATTGTTGTTCACAAAATACTCATCACAGGTAGCATTGAGAAACTCTGAATCACAGAAGAGCCTCCACAACTTGGTGGTGACAGTGCCATTCTCTTTTTCGACAGTTTTAGCACACGCATCAAAACCCTTTCTGACTAGAGTGCGATTCCCCATGATGCAGATTCTACCAAAAGGACAAGAGCGGCAAAATTCTCAGGGTCACACCACAAAACGTAAACCCCATGCTTTCCCGCAGTTCTTTAGCTCCTCCTCTCCAAATGCCCAGATGAATGTTACTTACGGAAAGTCGGGGGGCTTTATAGCAGTTTGGATGACCCCAGCATAGACGGCAAGGATTGAAACAATGACGCAGGCTAGGAAGACGAGAGCAAGTTTGTTGACATATTTGACACCGACAAACACCACAAGGCCCATGAAAGTCAAGACGCAGGTTCCGTAGACACGCATGTTATTGAGTAACGCAGCTTCTACATCAGGTCCCTCAAGACCCTCCATTTTAAAAATGGCTGCTTGAGGCAGCAGGTAAATCTGTGTAATATAGGAGAAAGAGAAAGGAAGAGAAGCACATTCCAATATAAGTAGACAATACTGAAGATAGCTTCATGGACTTTGATTGTAGGGAAAAAAAACACGTTTGCACAAAGTACACATTCTGACATTCCTATATGTCAAAATTGTTATAAAGGCAAGATTTTGATTACTCAGTGAATCCTCTCTCAAGGCATTGCCAGTACTGTATTCTTCTACAATTACTGAGCAGTGTTTGATCCTAGTTTCAACCTTGTTTTAATACTACTTAGAACATGTTCAAATATAACTGTGTACTTGCAAATTTAAATAAATATTAAAATAAGGACAAATGAATAATAGAGCATGTATCCTCTGCACTCACACATGCTGAGTGCATACATGCTGGACAGATTAAGAAACAAATGACATCATATTCTTACAGGTATTAGAGCACAGCTAGCAGCACATTTTAAAAGAATGGTGTACCTTGAGCTATAGGCTAAACAACTGGAGCATAGAAACCGCTGTCTCTTTTGATGGAAGTAAAAACTGCACTGATACTGCTGTTATATATATGTTACATATTTAAAGGTTATGTGCAGTAAATGATAATGAGAACATACAGTACTGTGCAAAAGTGTTAGGCAGGCAACTTCAATTTGTGTTGAGAAGTACAGGTAGATTCTTATCTACCATCAGGGAGGTTTGGTCCCAAATTCATTGTGCAGCCTGAGAATGACCTCAAACACCCAATCTCAGTCATACACAACTATCTTCAGCAAAAAGAAGGAATCCTGCAACACATGGTATGGTGCCCACGGAGCCCTGATCTCAACATGATCAAGTCAGTCTGGGAGGACATGCAGAGACAGTCAAAGTCTGCAGAAGAACTGTGGCCAGTTCCTCAAAATGTTTGGAAGAACCTACCAACCTCTACCTTAAACTGCATGCAAGTTTGCATAAGAAAATTGATGCTGTTTGTTGTATTTTTGGAACCATCCTGGCTTTATAGCATTTTTCCCACAGGTGCCTAAGACTTTTGCACAGTACTGTATATGGATGTAATATAAACATAAGGTACATACGCACACTAATGTAGAGTTTTTCATGTACATAAAGAGGTAAAAATGGCAAGAAGATCAGAACGAAGCTCTCAATGGTGGAAAATAGGACATGCAGCCTATACAGGCTTCCTGCTGCACATGTGGGGAATAGGGGAGGCTGCATAATTTGGGCACAGAATGTAAAGTAGGCAGAATAGCAGGAGGGAATAAAGAATCAGAAAGAGGAACAGATATACACAGCCAGATATTCTTATGATTCCTCACCAGCAGGATCTCAATGCAGCCTAGAATATACATGGCCCCTGCAAACGTGGTCCCCAGGTAGAAGCAAATGCCGACAGCACCCCCAAACTCGGGCCCCAGTGAGCGAGAAATCATGTAGTAAGAGCCACCAGCTGTGGTTTACACAGGGAGAAAACAAAACGCCATCAGTCTTACATTCAGTCCTGAAATGTTGTTCATACTAAGACCTGTTAATGACTTTGAGTGTCAACTACTGAAAGGAAACTTTTTTGGTTATTCTTCCTCTTTCAAAACTTTTCCAACATTTTACAGAGAACAGTGAAAGTGGGAAAACCATTGTGATAGTGGGTCCCACAGCTCAATAACTGATATAGTTACAGCAGAACACTAGCAAGTTCTGAAAACCTCAAGCTCTGGAACTATAAATTAAGCAAAAGCCTACAATAACTGCTGGGGTTCTTTAAGCATCCAGTACCATAACTGTTAATTTTGATCTGTTTACTTTCCAGGCACAACAGGTCTGACAAAATGAGGTGGACGGTCCATCATTTTAGGTGCTCTGTGGTCATTGTTAATGTCATCTTAACAGGATCCTGCAACTAACCCCACAATCCAGGACTGCATAATACATTTTTTCATTTTACTACTTTAATAACTCTCCCTTCTGTAGAAAAGGGTTGAAGTTATAAGACAGAGCGAAGGTTTACAAGTGAGTAAGAACTGTGTGGAACAAACAGGTCTAATACACACTCAGTGGCCACTTTATTAGGTACCTCTGCTCAATAAAGCAAATATCCTGCTGCTTTGAACAGTGGACCATGTAGCTGCAATTCAGAATACACAGCACAGCATGAACCATGCAGAAATAAGCATTAGAATGGGGATGAGGTGTGATATAAGCAATTTGGATGCCTTGTGACTGCTAGGGCCAGATGTGGTGGTTCTAGTGTCTCAGAAATAGTCATGAAATTTTTGCACGCTACACAGTGTCTAGACTTTGTAGAGAATGTTGTGATAAACAAAAATCATCTTCTCAGCAGCACTTGTTAAAGAGAGAGGTCAAAGAAGCAGCCTCAGACTTATTACAGCTAAATTGGAAGGGCACAAGTATAAAACAGTTCAGGATACTGATGGTTTGTATGAAGGCATCTCTTAAGTCTCATTTCATCAAACCTTGAAACTGATGCTTTATACCAGCAGAAAAGCATGCAAGATTCTACTTCTATGGCCAATCACAAAAAAGGCCGCAGTGGGCAAATGGTTACCAAAACTGGACCACTGAAGATTACAAAAATGTCACCTGGTCTAACATATTGATCTCTGCTGTGATGTGATGATGGTGGTTTCGGAATATAGTGTTAACAGCATGTATCCATGGTTCCAACAGCATAATAGTGAAACCGGCACAATCCCCAGACCTCAACTCATTGAAACGCCTTTGAGATAAGGTGATCAGAATAAATGTGTGACTGAAAGATCAACAGAAACATCAGGATTTGATCAAGTCAGCATGAACCAAATTTCTTTTCGAACCTGTGCCTCGTAGTTGGTATGTACCTGGTACTAGGTAGGTGTACCTAATAAAGTGGCCACCTAGTGCACACTAATAAATGCCGCATGCATGCACACACAAAAACCCACAGCTTGGTTTGCTCACCTGGCACAACACCATTTGTGGCAATAGCACTCATGGATATTGCAGTCAGCATAGTCTGAAAGAAGAGAAGAAAGCGTTTGATACGGATGCAGTTAACGGTCCGATATCTTTTTATTCCACGAACAGCTGTGGGGAGAGCGGAGTTTGGCTTCTCGGTTCTAAAAATGGTTCAGTGCCGACAGAAGGCAACGACGCACACTCCTCTGATGGCCAGTCCTGCACTCGGCAAAAAGCTGAGCCGCAGCCAAGGCAGCTCACAAGCCTCAAGGATAACAGATGGAGGAAGAGTCGATGAAAGGTGTAGGAACAGTAACAACGTGGGTCTTAGCGAATCTTCAATTCTTTATTTTACATTGGACATATACACAATGTTAGAACTTATTTTTAATTAATATGGCAATAGCAGTCTATTTTGAGTTAGTTTTGATGGTAATATTGACATATTCTGTGATCTATAGCATTAATGACTGGAAGACAGCTGTGTCATGGGGACAGATTAAGACATAGTTGTTTCAGCGTTATATGATCATGTAAAGCCAAGGATAAAACAGATTAACAGTGATTTTGGTAATGGCAGGAAGGCTATAACAACAAACAGTATTAAATGTGCAAGAATGCGAGGATATTTAATAATGCCGCACTTTCTACTGGGTTTTCACGCACAAACAATAGTCACGCGTACAGGAGGAGGGACATTCCAAACAGTTTTTCACAGCTAAAACGAGTAAAGGCTGTGACTTCAAATTTGACATGATGGGACAAACTGCCCTGCTTTGGAAATCAGTGTGCGTGACAAGTGTGACACTTGTGCGTAGAACAGGGAGTGGACTTACTGTGGAGCAGCACATAAAAACGATGATGAAGGCACCCATCACCCCACCAATGCCAACCACCCAGGTCATTCGCAGAAACAGGATCACCCCAAAAATGTTCTGTAGGCAGGGGAAATAAACGCCCATCAGGGTGCCCATCTGGGGAGCCTGTGGAAAACAAGTGAAATACTGTAAGTTGGCTGGTTATTTTGAATACTTTCAGAAACACTTATCTCGACGTCCGACGAAAGCTTTGCTGGAGTGCTGTGAAGCGATGAAGCCCTGTTCAGGTGGTTGCAAGCTGTTAGCACGTGGAGCACAGCAGTGTCACGTGGTGAGTTTAATCACTTTCTGCATTTATTATTAAATCTTCATATAAGAATTCCTGTATTCATTTTGTTAACAGTAGCAACATGAATTTTTCACAGCTAATTGGTTTACTTTAACTTAACAAGGACATTTTGGGTTGAACAGCACAGCAGCACCCTGCTTGTCGCAGATTTATAGCAACACCTTATAAAAAGGAAATAAAGTCTATTGATACCTACCAGGCATTATTTAGCTGTTGACAAAACCATATTTTGCCTAATAAACACATTTTTATTCAGTTCACTGAAAGGTAACATAAAGCAGAGAAAAGTGCTGAAGATGAACTGGTAAGTGACCGTAGATGGAGATGGCTGGATGGAGACACTGCGCCTGACAGGAGAAGTTGACACCTGACAAGTTAAAGAAGAGCTTATGTTGTCTGTCCCCACTGCTTGCTAAATGGACACAGGGAAATCACTGTAAAAATACTATTTTAAATGTTTTCTAGCTATATTCATACCTACGATGACACAAATAAATTCAGGTTCTGCAAATGTTTCTGTTTCTTTGTGAATTATTGCCTGAAATTGCATTGTAAGTTCACTGAAAATCTTTCCCAGAACACGCAACTGTTTTCCAATGATAAACACAATAAATCATTTATTTATAATGATGCGATGTAATATCATTAACTAGTAGTAATATTGGACCCAGTGCCTCACCAGTAATGGATAATGGCAACTAAAATGGTGATACAACGGTTGGCACGGGACCATTTGGAAAGAGTATCAGCGCTCTTCAGGAGAGACAGGAGTTCCACTGCCACATGTTTCTGATATATCAGCACTTTTGCAGAGCTGGGGAGAATTTTTTGATGTGGAAAAAATTATAAAAATTCCACTATTCAGCTATAATGCACTCCATATGCATTTTTTCCACTCACGTTTATACTTCATAAACCAACTTTTATGACTTGCTATATGAAATAGTGTTGCATCATGATTTGAAATTGGATTCAACCATATACAAGTGTCTGATGGATAGTTTCTCAACACCAAAGAGATGAGAACAAGGATGAAACTTTAGGTAACAACCCTGTTGCGGTGGCCTAATTTATAGTGTAATAAAGATGACAGCAGGATAGAAGCTTATTTAAACTTTATGCATTGCTGCACTTGCACAGTATGTCAGCTCTAATGTGTTTCTGCTCTGGTCCAATGAATTATTAAATGCTGACATACAGGCAGGAGGGAAGCAAATGCATCTATCACCCAGGTTAAGGAATCCTGCAACTGTCAGAGGGAAGCAAGTTTGTGTAGGACATGTCCTGCTGCATCCCTCGGTACTGTGAGCCAAGCATTATATCAAAGTTGAAGTATAGATTATCAGTAAAATCACAATGGCACAGAGTTGTAAGATTAAATATCTATCTTTTCTGACCAAAATGGAAGGCATTTGTTTTAAGCCCTATTTTGGGGCTCAGACCTACACATGATAGCCCTAACTGTGCTTCTGTGGTGAGAAAGCCTCTATGCTGCTGCAATGAATGGACATTTACAGCAGCCAAGTTTTACGGTACCTTGACAGGCTTCTTGCGTGCCTCCTCATTATTTTCGGCCTCTTCATGCTCTTTGCTACCCTGTGGGAGGTTGGAGTAGTTGGCCAAGCTGCTAAGCAGGGAGGACACCATGGGGCTGGTGTCCATCTCCTCCTGAAAAAAAATCGCACAGATTGAAATGTAGTATGTAGTGACTGTCACAGGCCCATGTCTTTCAGCTTGTTACCACCTTGTAAAAATGAACACCCAATTCCCTTCATACGAATGTGATTCCTTCCTGAAAATTCACCCACCAGAAGTGCAGGTACCAAGTGAGGTATTCCTGTCACTGATTTGCTCAAAATGACCCCAAACAGAGAAAACCAGCAACAATGCAACCACGTTTTGTAAAGAATGTCCTTCTTACCAAACTATTTGACCCCATTTCGGAGGGAATTTCTATCAACATCATTTTATCTGACTGTTGCGAGTGTTCTACAGATATTTACTAGCAGAATGCAAGTTTTATTTTTATTCTTGAATTCTTATACTTATACAAAAAAGTACCACAAAACTATTTTAAAAGGCTTTTTTTTGCCAGCTGTTTGCGGAATATAAGTGACAGGCAAAATTTGTACTGAATGTTTAAAGTAAAAAATGCTACAGAGTGGACATGGTTTATCAGTGGCCAGATGGGGGACTTTGACTTCAATGTGCAGTGGTAGAAAACAAGAAGAAATAAGACATTATACAGCACGCTGGTGTTTCTCTCACCATGCTCAGTATCTTCAGAATTTTACAAATGTAATTGTACACTTCATTCATTATTAGCTATATATTCAACTGAAGCTTTTATGAAGGTTTTGCCTATTTTGTCCATTTATACAGTAAAGTATTTTCCTCAAATAATTAGCAGCAAGTAACCTGTTTCAGGCTTTAAGGGCACTGCAGGTGCCTCGCAGCACTGGGACTGCGCAACTGGATGTCATTCATTCCGTTTGGACTTTTACATATTCTCTCTATGTTCATGTGGGTTTCCTCCCACAGTCCAAAGACACTTGTTTCAGCTGAACTGGCAAGTATAAATTGCCCATTGACGTGTGTAGGTATGTATGCATGTTGTGTTGCCCTGCTTTATAAATGGGTAAGTGACTGTAAAGAGTTTACCATAGTATATCTAGGACTGTAAGTCACCTTGGATAACATTTCAGCAAAATATCGAACATTAGCTATTGTATGTTTCTTTGGAGAAAAGTCTCTGCTAAATGAATAAACGTACGGGCACTGCAAGAAAAGTAAGGATGTAAATGAACAGCCGTAACAGGAGGGCTGCTCAATCTGCTGGACTCCTTACAATGGGGTGAGTGGTGGGTTTCCTAAAATGGTGAGTCTCTACAACGACAGTCACTATAACTGGGGATGGGTGTATTTAAATATTAACAGACTGCAGCTGTCACATCAGAACATGAATGTGCTCTGATCTTATTTGGGCCGTCCTAGTAACAATATCCTCAGGTTCTTAGTTACAGACTCTTCAACCCCCGCAGTCAAATGTCCCTTCTGTCTGATCATCGGTGTTTTCGTTGCTTAGGGAAATGCCAGACTATACCATACCTCAAAGAGGGCCATGTTCTTCCCATCATACGGCTGGCCCTTCTCTGCGTCACTGCTCCCAATGAAGGGACTGCTCTCTTTGGGTGTGACATCACCTGCCAGGTAGGAGGAGAGAGTGTCACCTTTAGCTGCTGGCCCATGCGTCCAGTAGCTGTTATCTAACACGCCTGAATAAAATGATTTTGAAACAGCTAGAACAAGGCTTTTGCAGGCTGATCAAATGTTGTGGTAAGATGTGATGTGATGCAGTACAAATGTTATGCTGAATTTACATAGCATATTTATGACCTGTTCTTTTCAAAAGCTACATTTAAAGACCTTGTTTGGAAATATAGTGCATGTATTTTTGTTTATTTCAAGTGGCAAAGGTTTTCATTTTTATACTGTTTGCATAGATACGTCCCTTAAATGAGCGATCTGCACACAGTGACTTAATAGCATATGGACAAAATCCTATAATCTGCACAGGATCAGTGCGAATAACGATAAAAGTATAAAATGCTATCATAACCATAATAATCGCAACAAGTTTATGTACTTCATTATTCTGAATTGCGAGAGTAGCTGATTTCAAACTGCTACGACCTCTGCACTGGAGTTGGTGTAAAATGCAGCGAAGTGTATATTATAAGCGTATACAAATTGCAAAAGTCATTAAACAGCTACCACTTAACATCAAATGTTGATATGCAATTTTATTTGTGCAATTTAAAGTCATGATATTCACATGTGGGTCTATCCAAGACTCCTGCTACCTGGTAATTTTCTGGTCCCCTAGTGTTTATTGTGCCGGTGTACACAGTGGTGTCAGCTGTTTTCGAACTTTGAGATTTAGCTGTACAATTACACAATGTTAAATGCCTGTTCAAGCACTGTTGCTCTGAATTAAGATCCAAGTAGCCCACAAGCCTGGCCTGAGGGGACCAGTTTCCCATTCTGTGTCTCCAGCTTCTGTACTGTCTATTTTTAGAGAGCATGAAGAATAAGCATGACCTCGGCAGTTCTTTGCCAACTATCCCACTGCCCCTATCCTTGGAAATCACTCCGATGAGGGAGAGGAGTCTTTGCCATCCATGTTCTGCAGCATCTTATTTTATAGTAAGGTCTATTTTTCTGCATGACCTAGATTATCACTTTATTTCTTCTCACTGTACTGAATACTCCTAAACAAGAAAGAACAACTGTAAGGGAAGGAAATACAACGAATAATAAACACTTACCTTTACCTTTCCCAACTCTTGAACGTTTACAAATGCTGCTTAAATTAAGAAAAAAATAGGTTGATCAAAAGATACTAAGAATTTTATTCCCTTCTCAGAACTGAAAAAATCAGCATCCTTCATGTTCACTAACATCTAGCCACTTAGAATTTGACAGACAATTGAGTGGAAAACCAAGGTGTGTTATGGCACACTGTGTATTTTAACACAATGCCCAGCCATTGCTAATGAAAAGAAGCCCCACAGCATGATACCGCTACCACCATCCTTCATTGATGGTGTACTTTCAAGCATGAACGACAGTGCTCAGTTTGCACCATGCAGGGAGCTTTCAATTTTGGTCTAAAAAGCTCTATTTGGGTCTTATGTCACCTCAAAACCTTTCCCCACACTACATGCAATCTGACAAACCCCAGCCATGCTTTTAAGTAGTTATTTTTGAGAAAAACTTTTGTGCCGCCCGCCTATGTATCAACCTAACATGATTCATGTGTTAACAACTGTGATCCCTAAACAAGCAAGGCCTTGTAGTATATGTAATAACACAGAAAAAATTTGCTTCAATTCTTAATTGTATAATGTGCATTTTCTGATTTCTTATTGATGAATAACAGACTCAGGGTGTCCTCAAGACCATTTGGAAGAGCAGATCATACTACAGGTGAAGCACTCAGCACAATGTCTCGGGACTGACTTCACTACTACTGTCAGTGTCATAATAAGCAGATTTGCAGAAATGAAGTCTTTAATTAATTATGATATGTAAATGCATATTGCTTTGATGTTGTTTTTTTCTGGGACGAGAAGTTATTAACTGTCTATTTTCTCAATCCCTGTTTCATGTGCCTCAAACAAACAGGATGAAAATAACTCTTGGAAGTAACTTAAAACATAATCTCACAAATGTAATTTTCCTTGGTCGATGTACTTCCATTTCTGTACAGAAGCTCAGCAAATATGTGCAAATTCTGGTGTACCTTCTGAAGCACACACAGAGCTGAAGGCTTGAGAGACTCAATTTTTGATAATGGCTCTGAAGAAGGCACCGTAATACAACACTAAAACAATTTCTGATATTTATGCACTGAACTGGTGTCTTCATGTCAGGTTTTCGGGCGGTTCTAGGTTTGCTTGTGTAAGAAGGAACATCATAAAGCTCAGTCAACCCTCGAACCACACGACTGTCTTCCCTTCTTTAAGAGTTTGTCCCTGCACATGCCTTTTGTCCACCCCCTGCAAGCACCAAATGCAACAAAAGCCACACTGGGGTTGGGAATCAAATAATAGAAAATAAACAAATACAATAACCTACCCCAGTTTCTAAGCCATAATCAACTTAGCAGAGACTTAGCATAATACACCAAAAAATCTCATTAAAAATCACTAAAACAACACATACAATATGCAGCAAAGGAAGATGGGAACCACCACCATCTCGGGTGGAGCTGTGGCCCATCATGCTTGCTGTTTATACATATATGAATAGTTGTTTGCCACCTGTAGGGAGCTACAGGAGAGATATTTGCCCTGATGTTGTTCACTGTGGTCAAGAACTTTGGGGATGGTTGAGTTTGCTGTTTGCTTCAAGACTTGTCTTGAAGAACTAAAGCTCATGTTGTTACCCCTCTCAGACCCCTTAGATGTAATTACCATTAAAACTAACAGGGTTTGTGCTTTTGATTTAAAGTTTTTCAGCTGACAAAACTGATTTTCAGAAATACGCTGCATTTATTAACTGAGGGATTGCTGTACACACAGTGCAACCATCATGGAAACACTGCAGTGCAGCAGTTGCCTGAGCTCTGCATATGAGTATAGGCTTAATTCTGACTCAGGGTGTGTGGAGTTTACATGTTCTCCCCTGGTTCACAATCCAAAGAAATGCATGGAAGAAGGCAAAGGTGAAACCATTTCTGTCATCCCTTACAACAAATTGCACACAAATGTCACTATTAGGCGAATTTGACGACAGAGCATTTAGCATACCCTAACATTCAACTCATTAAAGACACAAAAAAGCAGTTATCTTCTATTTATAAATTTCTGTATCTCCAGTGGCACACTGGTCAATGTTTGTGTAACCTGTAACTGCAATCTGAACCATCTGTGCTGAAGCAACCCAGGAAACTGTGACTGGGCCTTTTCACGTGAATAGGTAAGATGGCCTTGGTTCCTTTCCTCCTCAATGGCCAACAACATGCTCATACTCTGCTGAGTGCTTAGAGGCCTGTGGGTGTGACTGAGTGAACAGCATTCCTTTGTAAGGATACTGTACCTCTTGCTGAAGCATGCATGACATATAATGAAAAGAAGCTTGGGTCCACAGAACATAGAGTGAAGGAGATGTGTCTACATGGCTACAACTCTTATGTTGCCCTTGGAGTTACAGTACTGTGCAAAAGTGTTAGGCATGCAACTTCAATATCTGTTGTGAAGTACAGGTAGATTCTTATCTACCATCAGGGAGGTTTGGTCCCAAATTCATTCTGCAGCCTGAGAATGACCTCAAACACCCAATCTCAGTCATACACAACTATCTTCAGCAAAAAGAAGGAATCCTGCAACACATGGTATGGTCCCCACAGAGCCCTGAACTCAACATGATCAAATCAGTCTGGGAGGACATGCAGAGACAGTCAAAGTGTGCAGAAGAACTGTGGCCAGTTCCTCAAAATGTTTGGAAGAACCTCCCAACCTCTACCTTAAACTGCATGCAAGTTTGCATAAGAGAATTGATGGTGTTTTAAAGGCAAAGGGTGGTCCCACCAAATATTGATCTGATTGAGGTTTTTTGTCTACTGCACTTTTTAGAAGGTTTATTGATTAATAAGTATTCATGGCATTATTTCTGGAACCATCCTGGCTTTATAGCATTTTTCCCACAGGTGTCTAAGACTTTTGCACAGTACTGTATGTGTTAGGAGAGGAGGTCATAGGAACTGGTTTATTGGCTACAACAAGGCCGACAGGGAAAATGGGAAAAATAACTAATTAACATCAGCAGATGCACAAATAGTTCTTTTTTCTGGCTCATCAGTCTACCTCAGTACCCTGTGATGCAGTGGGGAATGTTTGTTTCATGAAATGGATATCAGGATAGAGTCACTGAAAAACGCAAAAAAAAAATCCTGCAACATTTTGAGGCCACTCAATCCACTGCACACAGTCCAACAATAAATGGAGAAAAACCTGTGGGTGGAGACCTAAAGCCCTTGATTGATCTGATGGCAGTGCAGTTGTCATGGGATTGAGTTGTGGAGCATCAGAAAATCCCCTCCTTCATAACCCTTGCCCCCATATGCATACACTATTGTATAGTTTACACACCAGCCTTAGGCAAGACAAATCCCACAGAATCCTTATGCTTAACACGTAACCTTTTCCTTAGTGTTCTACTGACTATATAGACATCGACATTCATAGGTGAACAAACTGCAGTATGACATACGGTGCATCCAAATTCAGCAGTCATGAACCTGTTCAGCCAATAACCGTACTATAAAAAACATTACTTCAACAAACAATCCTATATGAAGTCAGAGAAATATGACAGGATAACAATAAAAGCAAATAACACATTTCAGTACTAATAAACATGCAACAAAAATATACTTCAACCTGGAATTTTACTGGCTTTATGAAAGGACAGTGAAATGCACATTAGTGGTTAATAATGAAAATGGAAGAATCTGCGGTATTAATACGAATCTGAATGCAGGACAGAAGAAATGCTGAACTCCTTGTTGTGGTTTTGCTCCACACCAAGGAGGACCATCTGCCTGCAGGAGGAACTTAACTCACCTTTGATGAGATCAAATGCATTAAGTCAAACACAGAGTCAAAAGCCCATCTAATATTCCTGCTCAGTCTCAAAGTGCCAAAATCCATATTCATCAGCATTAATTTACATTTAATTCAAACTCCTCTAAGCTTCTTAGCACCACTTTGTACCAGAGACATCTGGCTGCAGATTATATATTAAAAACACAATGAAATAGCCACTGAAAGCAAACATTCGATTCCAGTCCTGTTACAAGTGCAGTCTGAGGCCAGTTCACAGCTGTCTTGAAAAAGACATTCTAATCAGACTGGAAAAAAGTAATAAATGTGGTGATTAACTGGAACTAAATATTTACAGTACCGTGCAAAAGTCTTAGACACCTGTGGGAAAAATGCTATAAAGCCAGGATGGTTCCAGAAATAAT
>UFQX01000665.1:0-93765 GCA_900497675.1 Arapaima gigas
CAGCACTCAGACCACTACCACTCTCAGCCGTACGAGAGAAAAAAGTATTCAGTCGGTATTTTTAACTCGTGTTTTTTCACGCGTTTCTAAGCCTGTTCCCGCATTGAAGGAAATGACTTTTCTCAGCACTCTTTCACTCATCTGTTCTTTTCTCACATACTTCTCCACAGTGGGCTTTCACACAGGTTCTTATCTACCATCAGGAAGGTTTCTGATGGGTCCCAAATTCATCCTGCAGCCTGAGAATGACCTCAAACACCCAATCTCAGTCATACACAACTGTCTTGAGCAACAGATGGTCTGGTCCCCACAGAGCCCTGATCTCCACATGATCGAGTCAGTCTGGGAGGACATGCAGAGACTGTCAAAGTGTGCAGAAGAACTGTGGCCAGTTCCTCAAAATGTTTGGAAGAACCTACCAACCTCTACCTTAACCTGCATGCAAGTTTGCATAAGAGAGCTGATGGTGTTTTAAAGGCAAAGGGTGGTCCCACCAAATATTAATCTGACTGAGGTTTTTTTGTGTACTGCACTTTTTAGAAGGTTTATTGATTCATAAGTATTCATGGCATTATTTCTGGAACCATCCTCGCTTTATAGCATTTTTCCCTCAGGTGCCTAAGACCTTTGCACAGGACTGTATCAGGTGAAACCTACATGTAATGAAGAGATAAAAGAAATACAGGGACATTTGAAACACCAGCAACAAAAAAAGAAACATTCTTTTAAATTAAGTCTTGTTATTGTGGAAGCTGACCGTTCCACATCTGCTCCTGTAATACTTTAAAAGATGAGTGACACTAGTCGCGTTGCATCCCGGACCAGCGGCTGTCCATAGAGGCCTTTTCACTCACGACCTTAAACAGTAAGACGATAAAACCTTAACACACCAGCACATATGTGACGGTAAGAAATGGAAAGAAGGAGAAACGTTTAAGTGAAAATTACACCTCCAAACGGAACAGAATGGAACACTGTAAGTGACGGACTGAGTGTGATGTTAATGCTACAAGAGTACAGAGTGCAACAAACCCTTGGGATGCAAAAGAAAGGTAACAAGCCCACCCCTCCCCCCCCACCACAAGTGACTTCCAGGAGAATGACTGAGGCACAGCTGCTCCTGTTTGTGAAAGAGAAAGGTACAGAAGCAGGTGTCGGGTCCTGTATTGCTCAGGCCCCCTCTGGGGTTCAGCCAGACCCGACGTAGCATAAAACGAAGAGTGGGAAGGACCCCCCACCCCCACCCCGACTGCTCTCTGACGCTCAGCAGTGGATCTCATAGGCGATTTGCGTGTCAAACAGGAGGCTTTGGTTGAGGAAAAGCCCCTCGGGGTCCACCAGAGCCGCCTCTCCCCCCTCAGCCGCCCTCCGGGCCCCAGGCCCCACCATCGAGGGTGCGGCGTGGTCCTGTACGGGCTCTCCTGCTGACAGCACCCCGTGCGGGGCGGGGGGCAGCACGGGGCGACTGCGGTTGAGGACGAACATCTCGTGGCCGCGCTCATCGCGGTACTCCTCCAGCTGAGCAAAGGTGGTGGGCCCGTCCGAGTAGTCGTTGACATAGAGGACGCTCTCCTCCGGGTGGCGCTTCTGCCTCTGCCGGTGGCGGCTGTAGATCATGGCCACCAGCAGCAGAGCGGTGAGCGCCAGCAGGGAAATGCCGACAGCGATGGCCGTCTGGGTGGCCACGCCCAGCGCGTTAAAGTCCATGCTCTCCAGGTCGTACAGCGGCTCCTGGCTCACGCCCACTGCCGGCTGGGAGGAGCGAGAGCGGGGGCCCGAACTGGAGGAGGCGCCCGCGAATGCGGAGGACATGTCGACGGAGAGGTGAAAGGTCACCCGCGCTACACCTCCCGGGTTCCAAGCCTCGCACTCGTAGCGGCCGGCGTGCGCCACTGTCACATTGCTAAGAAACAGCATCCCGCTGCCCGTGTCCTGGTCAAAGCGTTCCTCCAGCTCATGGGGCCCGTGTGCAGAGGCCCCGCCCACCTTCAATCCCGGCCGAGCCGTGATGGCGTCCCCCGCCCCGACGAACGCCCCCGTCCCGGGCGCCTCCTGCACCAGCCCCTGAGGAGTGAGTTGGGTTCGAACTTGGGCGGCTTTCCTCCAGGTGACCTGCGGCTGCGGGTAGCCAGACGCCTGGCAGGACACACGCAGGCTCTCCCCGAGCCGCACCGTCAGGCGGCTGGGCTCCAGCTGCACGGCCGGGGGGATGCACACCAAGCTGTTCCCCGGCACCTCCACCAGGCTGCGGTGTGACAAGCGGGGCGGCTCGGCGCACACCAGCCTCCGCTCGGCGGAGCTCAGCAGCCGCTGACCGTCTGCGTTGATCCAACTGCGCAGCCAGTGCAGAGCGCAGTCGCAGCGCCAGGGGTTGTCTGGGCAGAGAGAGACACGCAGTCAGAGCAGAGACGGGACGGACGCCGACCGGGAGAGTTTAGCCTCCACCTTGCAGCCTGTTTGAACGCCACTCCTGCTGTGGAGCCCCAGATCGAGGCACTAAACTGATGCACAGGTGTACACAACACGAGAACCAAGCTGAGCGTTCAAACCGTACGTTGTGAATCGTCACCGGGAGATGCTGGAGACAAATAAAGAATAAGGATAATAATTGGTGGATGTCGGAAGATGGTGCAAGAGAGGGAGGAACTGGAAAGATCCGGCAGGTGGACGTAGATTCCTGCGGACACAAAGTTCCCAGGAAAGTCCCAGAAGCACAAAACCTCCAAGGAATCAATTATTATTATTATTATTATTATTATTATTATTATTATCATCATCATCATCATCATCATCATTGGAGAAAGTAACACTAGTCGAGGAAGTGTTGCTTTGTCCACCTTTGGCCACACCTCTCACATACCCCCGCCTGTTTCACGACTCTGCCTCCCAACACCCTCCACACCCCCACCCTCACCTGTGACACGCAGCACCTGCAGGCTGGCCAGGGGGTGCAGCGAGGCCTGGCTGAGGGTGCGCAAGTTATTCCGGCTGAGGTCCAGCAGAGCGAGGGAGTCCAGGCTGTCCAGAGCCCGCTCCCCCAGAACCTCCACGCTGTTCTCCTGCAGGTGGAGCTCCTGCAGTCTCTGCAGGGGGTTTGTTGCGAGATAAAGTCATTATTAGTGTCCTACACAAAACAAACACAAACTGGCCAAAGAGTCTCCGTCTCCGGGTTCAGTCTCCGTATAACACGTCCTCACGTCTACCTCGGAGGAGCAATTTTTCAAACCTTTTGGACGTTTCCGAGTTATTTCTTTTGAACGTCGACGGTCTGGTTTTCTCTTGCAGAGCAGAAGGCCTGTGTTCCTGTTTTATGGCGCTGGAGGGCAGTAAAACACAGAACGGGGACGGTAGGGGGGAGTGAATGCGACGTGCAGGAGGACTGCAGTGTCTCGCATGTTTTCAGTGTATTTGCATTATTATTATTACTGTATTCAGAACTTCTACAGAAAGCACTCCGTGAAGAGTCACGTGGCTGTCATTATTTTTTGACACTCGGGGTTAGGTGGTTAGATCACGACTCGTATTTCTGAATCGGTCGCTTCCTNCTGTATTCAGAACTTCTACAGAAAGCACTCCGTGAAGAGTCACGTGGCTGTCATTATTTTTTGACACTCGGGGTTAGGTGGTTAGATCACGACTCGTATTTCTGAATCGGTCGCTTCCTTGCGGCTAAAAGCACAGTGTCGTGATTTTAAGGTGAAACGGGGTTAATATTTTCTGCGGTTTGCTGACCCCTCTGTACCAACTTTTTATTCTCCCCTGGCATCTGAGGCGCAGAAGAAACAAGTGAAGGGACACGGCACGAGGGCAAACCTCACGAGCGTGAAGCACCGGCACAACGAATAGAAAGTTGTCGACTTGATGCATTTTTCTTTTATTTTTAGTCATTTTGCTGCAGACAACTTTAATGTTGTTCCCTCTATAGATTCAGTCCAACTCAGTTTCAGTAAAAGATACCAAATTTGCATCCTGGTTGCATGTTTTCTGCTCACGTTCAGTGTTGTCAGGTTAAGAGGGACCCTGCACCGAATGAGTTGCTGATGAAAATAGAATAAAGGCTTATGGAAATATTGAAGCTTTATCTGATGTTTTTAGCAGGACCCTCGAATAAGTCAAGAGATAAAGCAGCTCAGTAAACAGTACAGTTCAGAGCCACAAACCGACACCCCCCTTGCAGATCGCGGCCCCCATCCTGGCCATGGCCGCTCCCCATCGTGTTCGTAAGACCCACGGGTGTTCAGTTTACAACTGCTCTCCATTTCAACAACTACTTAGCCAGAATATTCCCTCTTTATCCTGCAAATTGGATTTATTCTGGATTTTAATGAATGAATTTCTTACTTTTTATTTTGAGGCCTGTAATCTGAGCGACCCAAAGTGCCCTTCTTGGACCCCTTCTTCCCTTCCCACACGCAAACTGACACGCGTGCATCGCACCAACCTGTAGGCCACGGAAGGTGAAGTCCTGCAGGCGTGTGATCTGATTTCCAGCCAGGTAGAGCACACGCAAGCGAGCAAGTCCCTGGAAGACGTCGGGGGTCACCAGGTGGATGCGGTTCCCATTGAGCGCCAGTTCTAAAAGCTGCCCCAGGCCCCGGAAGGCCCCCGGCTCCAGAGCCGAGATGCTGTTGTTCTGCAGGTACAGGTACAGCAGACGGCCCAGGCAGGATAGGTCCTGCGCACGCACCTGGCCGATGGCGTTGTCCTGGAGGAAGATGGTCTGCAGGGCGGGGAGAGCAAATAAGAGCCGGAGAACAATGTGGAGCTGCCAAAAGGAAAAGAGCTGCTAAATTTATTATAATTTACTGCACGCAAAACTTGCCACTTAGAATAAAGCTCATCGCTGTAAACCCATTACTGGACTTCACAGCTTCTGTAGATCGTGTAGAAATGAAAAGATTAAGATGGGCACTTCATAAACAACAAGGGTTTGGGAAGGGGGGGTGATAATCTGTCTTTAACATCAAGTTTCAGTCATTTTATCATCACTGAGTCACTGTCTTGCAGAAACACCCTTCAAGGCAGGACAAAGGTACCACCGGATCGGTTTTAATCCGCCTTCTCTCACTCGAGCGGTTATATTGTTTTGTAACGCCGGTGCGACACGACTCTGCCTCCCAGTTAGACGTCAAATAATGTGTGATGTAGCCGCCGAGTTCCTCCGCGATTCCCTTCCACGGGACCCAGGACAAACGCCGCCAGACCTCTGATTCACGCATAAGGCCAGAAGACATTGTTCACTCAGGCGCCTCTGTGTCAATATTCGTGACGTGTGGAACATTAATATCCATGAAGCTCAGCACGTCATCACTCGTGAGGTCTGACGTTCCAGCGCCGTGACCCGGGAGGTACCCCCTGTATTGTTGCTGCTACGGAAGATGAAGGCGTCTTTCTTATCAGGAGGACCATGTCAAAATGTGGACACCGTGAAAAACAAAGTGGCGGCGCTGGAGCCAAAATATGGGAAGAGATAATGAAATTGGGGTCATTGACCCGCCTGGCTGATGGGACAGTGACTGATGTTTTATTGCAGAAAGGAGACGGCTGGCTGTTAGGAACGGGAAGAGTGCCTGGGAGAGCCATGGAACGGAACGGCGACCGAATCGGCCAGCAGGGAATCGTCACGTCGCAGCGATTCTCCCAGTTAATGTCCACCTTCTCAAAAGCCCAGTACACTTTTGAAGCCCGTGCTCTTTGTCAGCGACTGCTGTGGGGTTTGAGCGAAGCCACTGGCCGGTTCCACGGACGCCCTGTTTGTGTCGGGGCCGTTCGGCTGCCAGGAGCCCGTGGCGGGAGGACGCCCCTCCTTTCCAGTCATCGATCCCACTTCTGTTGTGCGAGTCGCCGGGCGCCAAACCAAAAATCAGCTGCCTTTGCAAGATTTGCACTGCAGAGTCAAATACAGTTCAGAATAAACCACAGGTCCCAAGGGTCCCTTAATTCTCCACATTGGGGGCAAGACTGACAAACCACAGGGTTTGGAGTTTGGGTGACTTCTTCATGCCAGTTCAAACTAACTTGTGTCGAACCCAGCTCAGTCGGTGTGGAGTTTGGGTGGTCTCCAGATGTCTGTGTGGGTTTCCTCCAGGTGGTCCGATTTATGTGAATCAGTTTAAATCTCTCACTGTGGAATTTGCCAGTGTATGTATACATCTGCTTAACACCCCCTGATTCTGGGGCAGGATCTGGACCACCACAACCCTGACCAGGACAAACGGTTAAGGACATCGAATGGAACGGATGCATGAATTTATTTTTAATTTTTTTCTCCTCCTCAGCAGAATTTCTAAAAAACCGTGCTGCGACAAATATGTATAAGGGCCTGTTGGAGAGGAGGGGGACTCGGGCTCTGCTGGGCCTCGAGGACGGCACCTGGCCCAGGATCCAACCCAAGGGGCTCGACCACCACCTGCAGGACCTGAAGTGGCGCTGCCTTTTGGGTAAGGTGCCGCTGAGGGACACACTGTCCAGCCACCCACACTGTCCGCGGACCCGTTGTGGCGAGAGGGAGACCCTCGCTCACGCTTTCTGGGACTGTGGGCAGGTGAAGGAGGTCTGGCTCTTGGTAAGTCGCCTGTGCAGAACGACTGAACCGCAGGTGGTTTTGACGTACGACAAAGTGATGGAGGGGTGTGTGTTCACTTTTTTGTGTGCTCATGTCTTATGTTAGGTGCAGGGTTCCACTTATTTATTCACTTTTATATAATTATTTATATATTTAGAATATACATTTATATATATTATGTATGTGTTGTTTGGCAGCCATATATAATTCAGCTGTTACGTCATATTTATTTTTTTATATATTTATATACCTATTTATTGATTTTTTTATATGTAGTCCTTAGTTATTGTAGTGGTTGAGTTTTTCACAGAGGTGGGTGTTTATACAATGTGGCGTTTTTTTTGTTTATGTTTATCATGTGTTTGTCTTTAATAATTTTAATTCGATAGGGGAGGACGTGTTTAACACCCACTAAGGTGGGTCAAATTGGACAGCACCCCAGAACAGGCCAGGGGACCAACCATCTTCTGCGGTGGAGCTGCTGGTGAGTTTCCTTTAACCTTTTAACTAGAGCCTTGGGGGGTGTTTTTAACTGTCTTAGTTCTTTACCGTCTTGTATTATAAATATTTGTTGGTCTTAACTAGGATTTTATAAACTAGTTTTACTTTCTACATGACGGTTTTAATTATTTATTGTAGTGGTTTTATTAGTAGTTTTAAAAATAAAGTTGGAGATGATGAACGGAGCGATTGTAACTGTTGAGGGGGACAGTTGGTGATGTTTGACCCCGTGTGTCAATGTGCGTCCATTCTGATTCGGGAAAATGTGCGACAAAAAAAAGAATAACAATAACTGAAAACAATCACACGTATCAAAGAACAAGAATGGAAAAAAAACAGAAGGCAGGAGAGTAAACTGCTAAAGTTGATATAGGAGAACATCCTCCAGGCGTCCAAAGCCATCTAACTGACCACCCTGGTTGAGGGGGCTTCACTAAGACCAGCCCTGAGTGGACCAAGGGACAGGGGACTAACCTGTGTGGTGGACGGAACACCGGCTGGGATGTCCCGCAGCCCTATGGAGCCGCACTCCACTGTCAGGCTGTAGCAGCGGCAGCCGCTCGGGCACGCCAGCCCGGGGAGAGCTGGGAGGCTCAGCAGCAGCAGGGAAAGCTGGGCCAAGGCCATCGCAACAACCCGAGGATCTGGGAGACAAGGAGGGGGCAAGAGAGTGAGCGACAAAGCGAAGGAGCGAGAGCAAAAGGGAGGGAAATGAAGAAGGAAAGGACGTTCCAGGTTACCACCACTGCAGTCCACATTTTCATTGTTCAGGCCTCCTATCTGTCTGTCGGTTTTGTTGCTGCTTTACGTTCTTTAGCCCAACGAGGACCAGGTACGTTTATGAGGATAACGGCCGGGAAGGACCTGACTGGCACAGCCGAAAAGGTTGTTGGAATAAGTGAGCCATTTTGAGGGATGATTTTGTACAATACTTGTTCAACACACATAAACATGTTTGCATTCGCAGCCATAAAGGGACGAGTGGGATTCGTCCGTGTACTCGGTGCTGAGGGGGTCTCCCCGCGGGCTCGAGGGGCTCAGGGCTGAGTGAATAGCCAATGTGCCGTGATGACCTGGGCTCAGCTTGAATTTGCAGACAGCTGGTCCTGCAGAACTGGCTCTGGGTGAATCTCGTGGAATCTTGTATCTGCTGATGTGCAAGAGGAAGATGCTAGAGAGGATCCTCTGGGAGATATCTGCTGGCAAGGCCAAATTCTACAGGACCCTTGTTAAGCAGCAGTGATGCCCACTCCCAGAAAGCAACTTTTACCAAATGTCTCTTTATTACTCGGAAAAGTGTTCGGCGAAACAAAACGTCAATGCAAAACTGTTAAACAGGCATCCGGAACCAAATGTTTTTGAGGGGCTGCAGGGTGTACAGGTGACAGGTACCGTACATTCAGAATGGTATTATTTATCAACGATGGTTTTACCATTGAATTTCAAAGATTAAACAAAGCACTGTAAATGTAAAATGTTTCAAAAATAATTGTTAAATGCTAAAATGTCGTTTTTGATGACGCTGCAACGAATTTATAATGTGGAGAACCTGAGAGAGCAGGAGGCCAGGACCGACGGACCTCTTCTTCACCCGGCCGGTTTTGTGTGAAAACGCTCAGCCGCATCGCTGGGATTTCGTTCATTCCAGACGTACGAGATTGCCAAGGTGTCGGAGGGCGGATTATCTCGCGGTTCCTCTGAGGTCTGCTGATCGCAGGACAGACCCCGCACCGGTTTCGATAACCTTCAAAAGCACCAAATTTCACGCCTTTCTCACTGAAAGGTCTGACAGCATTTAGTGGTCTAGCCTCCTACTTCAGTTACACCGACCGTTAAACAGTGGATGCCTTTGTCTCACGTGAATTTGACAAGAATTTACCCGTGATTTTTTTTTATCACGCCCACCATTCTGATTTAAAACACCCCCCTCTGACATGCACTGATGTACAGTGTTACAGCATCCAAGATGAGAAACCAACACTCGGACCAAGGGAAAGAGCTCCTCTGAACGGCAATATTGACCCAGCACACTGTGAGAAGATGTTCTGCACCACTGTTCGACAACGTTCAGCTGAGGCCCTCCAACCTGGGCAGGGAGGGTCCCAGCGCTTCTGCGAAACGTTTAAGTTGCTGTAAGAAAGGAGTCAATGCCCCCCGTCCCCCTGTGTAGCTGGGTGAGACAAGACAACCGCAGCGATGTTTGGCCCAAGTTAAGTTTGGCGGACGTATAAACCCACTTTACCAGGCTTTGCAGCATGAGATACCACTGAATATTTTATGGCCGTTGCTTAATTTGACATCCATATACAGGGAGAGAGCCAGACCAAGGCAGAGTGACCTACATAAGACATGTTCTGCTGATGCGTGAAAGAGCAAAAGAATAAACACAAATAAATCCAGACGCCGTCGTAGAAGCTATAGACCCACGTTTATACAACGAGGATGAACATAAAAACACACCAGACCTGCACTATTTTTTTCCCCCTCTTTTCACCAAACAAAATGCGAAACAGTTCAACATTTCATCTAAAAATAAGAAGGAACGAATGAAGGAGAAAGCTAACAGAAACAGGAGCCTGACGGGTGGGAGAGCGGGAGATGAGTAATCGCTGGCACGATGAAAGAGGTGACAAATGGATGGATGTGTGAGCAAACAAACACGCCGCCGGCCACATCTCCGCATCTCATCGCCGCGGGATCTCGGCTGGAGGCAGCAGAGACGCCCGGCCAGATGGTGCACCCTTCGCACACACGTCATTAAACATCTCCCTGAACTGAGTAACAAGGAGCTGTCCTTATTCTCGCCGCTGAGCACCGGCTGGGCCGAACAACCCGTCTCTCGTGTTTTAAACAGAAACCGAGCGCTGGTACCTATAGTGGAATCACTGCTCTTGACCGCTTGCTTCTGTTGAGCGGATGTGGGTCTCTGCAGGGTTTTATGATTATTTTGGGGAGCTGATGTTATCACGATAATCTCTAAAACACATGTAGTCTAACTGACATGCTGTAACCCCCCCCCCCACATTCTCCCTTTAAAATGATTTGCCGGGGGTCTCAGATCACGATAAAGAAAACCGATTTTGCGATGACTTTGCCTGCATGTCATGAGTACATTTCAGACCTTAAATTCTCACCCATTTTCACAAAACACTTATCCCAAGGAGGGTCCTGGTGGTCTGGACCCTGTCCCAGAAGCCATAGGTGCTAGACTATGAAACTGGCCCTGGATGGGACGCCAGTCCATCGCAGAGCTCAATTCTGTCTCATAAATGCAAACATTTTTATATTAATTTAAATAAACTCTGGATGTTTCGATGTTTCCAGGGATTGTCGGCAACATGTTATATGAAAAAAGCAGCCGCTGTTTTGCCACTCTGCGCACAACGATAAACCCCCACTGATCTTACAGGTTTATTTGCCGGTTAAATCAGTATCCTGTACATTTTGGGTATTAACTGTAAGGTTGAACTGGAATATTTCAAACAGCTGTTCTTGTTATAAGAATGTAAAGATGTAAGCGCCTGGGGGGTGAGGCGTGTTGTCAGTAAGTGGGCTGTTCCGCATTCGTGTCGACAAGGCCGAACAAGGTTGTGTTGGAGGCTGTCAGCAGACGTCAGTTTTGGTCATGTTATACCATGAGCCCGTCGAAAGACTGAACGGTCAAACTTATGTAAAAAATGAAGAAATGAGAACAATATGAAATAAAAAGTGTCACCAACCGTCACCGGGGGACTTAGTGACTGAACCGAGGTGCATAAAATGGTGAAAGTGTGAAATGCGTTTGCCACGGGATGCAAAGACGTAAAGCGCAGACGCTGGGTGCAGCACCTCAGCTTCACACCTGTGACAATTCCGATTGTTTTTCTGACTCGGGACTTCAGGACTCGGATGATGATCCAGGTATTAATATAGTATACAAGTCGATATACCAGGAGGTCAGAAACTGGAAGCTTGACTATTATATAGGAGTATTTGACATGAACTTGTGAAACCAGCTCTGGATGCTAAAGTCGTTCAAAGTCTGCATTGCAGCATCATCCCCAACGTCGAATAACACAGGGAAAGCGTTACGTAAATGTCATAAATGCGTAAAACGATGGCCGCCTTTCCTTCTCATCATGCTGTTTCAACATCCCAGCACTCCAGTTGGACCTTCTTCGGCATCTACAGCCAGGCAGGTCAGGCCTGGTTTGTGAGCCTTGACTCCTTTCACGATTGTTACTTCCAGCTCAGTAAAAACAACAAAGATCGGCCACACGTGCTCGTACACACCCCTGAAGACCAGCCCAAGAGGCAGTGACTCACCTCTGAGAGAGACAGACGCAGCCGAGCAGCTCTCTGTGTCTTAATGTTTTGCCCTTTGAGGCTGGGAACAGCCGTCAAGCTGAGGGTCCCCTGTGACATCAGCTCAGAGAGACACGACAAAACAATCGCTCTCTTAATCCCTTCACGTTTACGCTGCCGCGATGGTTTTTTTGGGGATCTCCGAGATGCTGGAGATCTTCTTTCCCTGTGTTTTGCACCTCTGGACCACTTGTCATATATCTCCTCCATAGCCTGTGTCATCCTGCAGGCTCAACATCTCCCACCTCTGCTGACCCTGAACGAGAGCTCAGCCACGTCCAGGACCCCCCACCCCCCACCCCGCCACGGCTCATTAAAACCCACATTGATTTCCTTTTCTTTTTCAGCGTTGTCCTTCCTGCTGTGCCCCCTCTTTCGCAGATTGACCGCTGCACATCAGGTCAGAAGAAGGATCTGTGCACATGTGAACATCCCTCAGTGAGACCAGACTCACGTGTCTGAATGTACAGCACAAATAAGCAGGTCTGACAGCTGTACCGTGACGCAGGGTCAAAATTTAAACAATGCTGCGTGTCAGATGCAGTGTGAAAGCTTTGACGGAAAAGTCTGGTAAAGCCAGAAATGTGGGAATATAAAGGAAGAAAGAAACGGTTCCCACACCAAACTATCTACCTGGTTTTAAAAAAAAATCCAAAAAAAGGCCAAAAGCATAAACTGCGCAGCAGGAAGGAGACCACCAGCACCTTCAGCGACAGTTGTTTCATTTCTCGTGTTTAACGTTAATTTCAACACCCGACATCGCAGTTTGGACCTGAAGCAAGTTTCACCACCATGGCCAGCGATCTGCATCGCAAGCAGCGGGTGGGACATTGTTAAAGTTGTCGCTGTGCGGTAGAAGGACCCCTGTTCAGATCCAACCCCCACCCCCCACTCCCCACTGCAGTACCCCTGACTAAGGTTTCCACCGTGTTATCAAACAGATCGGCAACCATGGGCCCGAATGTGGGCTTCAACACCCCCCTGGTCTCCAGCTCTACCTTCACAGCCATACTGGACATATCCACACAGGTCCCTTTTACTGTATCAAAACACCCAAAGGGGGGTGCAGCCCTAATGTTCCGTCTCTGCTTTTCTTCCCTTCACATCTTCGGCGACTGTTCTTGCAGTCGGGGTGTCAGTGGATGAAAGTTCATATGTGAACACTGGAGGTACGGTGGGTGCAATGCAATGTAAGATGAGACCCAGACAATGTAAGAAACACTACAAGCACCTTAGAGCCACCCAAACACCTGGAGTCTTTCTGAGAAAAAAAATTGTCTGCAAGTCAGAACGGTGTGAAAAAGGGTCTTTCTGTGATCTTATCCTTCCTTCTTCAGCTTCCTCAGCAGACCTGCTTGACGGTGTACAGTTTCGTGTAAACAGCTCAAAACCATTTGAAAACAAGTGAATCAGACTAGGAAGACTGTCAGAAAATGACTGGTATTTTAAAACTTGGACCAGGGTTTTTTTCCGGAATATTCTAGGCATTAACTAGAAATGATCATAACCAGAAAGCTGCATATAACTGTCTGCAGTATTAACTGAAATACTAGTTACAATACTACAGTACTAATGCTAATACTTTTCCATTTCTTGTCATTTTTACCCAGCAAGTAACTAATAAAAACTCAAACTTGCTCAGGTTCAGTTTTGGGGCTGATGGCAAAGATTCAGTGGATTCCAAAATCCATTTTACTGGTTCTGAAAGGGATGTGTCAAGACACACGTAAAAAAGCTAAAATTAAAAAAAAAAAAAACAAACTAGAAAAATAAAGATTAACACAACATATTTTGACCCTCATTTTTCTACTGGTGCTTTAATCTGTTTACAAACCTTTGACAGATGTCAAAAGCCTGAGGATTAAGCTAAAATCAGCTAAAATATGTTTGCCAAACCTCTATTGCAGTCATTTTCCCTAAAAGCTTTTGATGTTTTTGCAGGATAAACAACTGAAGTCCATTTTCAGACTGTAAAAAGACAGTCTGTCCAAACCCTGGGTGATCCATGCTATTCAGATTTGTTGGTTTTTCACTGATAATAGAAGCTGAATCTAACACCGAAATGCACAGAGGAACAGAAATGTACAATTTTTTGCTGTAGATGTTGACAAAAACGTGTTAGTCTATCAAAACCAGCATGAACATCACAATCAACATCAATATCAACATCAGCATCAACATCAATACCAACACCAACACCCACATCAACATCACCATCAGCATAAACACCAACATCAACATCAACACCAGCATGGCAGCTAGCAATGGGGGAAAAGTGCTCCACCAGAAAAACCATTTTCAAACCCATCTCGTGCAATGAAAGAAAGACTAACTGATTAAAAGACCTCCATGATGGCCAGCGTGTCAACAGGAAGGAATAAAGGTGATCGGCTTGACCGCCACAGACAATGTGAAGGGTCAGTGGCTACAGAGCCACCTGCTGCCTTTCTGCTTCCACCACAAACACGCATCTTCCTCCAAGACTTGTGGGGAAACAGGCGACATGTGTACTTGAACTACATCTTGACTTGGTGGCCACAGATATTCTCCAAACAGGAGCATCGCTTCTGTCAGACTGCATCCCAGCAACCCTGAGGGACTCAGCTATTGATGTAAGCCTGTCTACCCAGAGTGCCGAGCTGCAAACACACCATCAGTGAACCAATCCAGCAGCATGTTTGTTTGGACTATGGCTACATCTGGTGTGTAGCCTTTATGTAAACAACCAATTTTTGGTTCTGATGTTTACGCTAAATTTTTTCCTTGTTCTGAAAGTGCAGTTGTACTGAATGCCTTGGACTTTGCCCACATTGGTCATGCATGTTGCTCTGGATGAGACGTGAAGTAGGGTTGGAGAAACACCACTGTCTGCCTACCTGCAAGGCCACATCAATAAGCACAACAGAGGCACCTATATTAAGGCCTTATCTTGCACCCAGAAGGTCATGGGTTTCAATATCTACTCATGATGCAGTAGACTTGAAAAAAATACCCACAGTGCTGTACATGCAGCAAGACAGTGTTCACAAACATGCATCAGAAAGGATGGAAACAAAAATTAAAGGTGACAAATGGCCTGGTCAAAGTCCTGATCTAGACTACACAGAGCTGTTGTGGGACAGCCTGAAAAGATCTCTCCGTGCTGAGCAGAAGCAGTTATCCATGGAGATGTGGTCCAAAAAAACCTCCACAGAGATACAACAGCCAGAGGAAGCATGTAGTTGCAGTCATTGCAGTTAAAGATGAGACTGAGAAGCAGCAGTTACTTTTTCCACGTAGGATTACACGTCACGTCATCTTCCACACCGAGGAAACGACATCGCTGGGGTTATGTTTCTCAGACCTGTGCTCCATCATACAGCACGAGAGTAGACAGAAATATCTGATCAGGTGAAAACCCTGCAAAAGCAGGAGAAAATCGGTAGGGCGGGAAATAGATTTTCCTAGCACTGTATCTAAATGGGAAAATAATAGCAGATTCCTACCAGAGTTCTTGTGTGTAAAGCTACTTTGCGCCGTAAGAAGATTGGGGATTACGAAAAACATTTCTAACAATATTGGGATCAAATTATGTTTGTTATGCACAGAATCTATTTAATCTTGAGAAGCTCAGAGTGGAAAAGAAAGCCCTCACAGCCCAAACAGATAGATTCTAATCCCATGATAAACTGAAATTGGGGGAGAGCTTATCTAACTGTTCTGCAGAGACAGACTTTGTGTTGCAGGAACCGTAGGAACCGTAGTGCTGTGTAAATTCGGTTGAGCACGAGCTGTTATGCAAACGCAGTTGTGAACCCGCTGAGAACCAAATCTGTGAAGAACCCTTGCAAAATATATGTATCTGTGGAGAGCTTCAAAGCTTGGGACCATTTGGCGAAACTCAAAGCAGACACTGTAGGTACTACAGGTACTACACCAGCCCACAGAGCCCAGAGTCTAGGGAACGTCCAGGCATTGAAGTCTGGGTCCATCAGCTAACAAGCAGAGAGTGCACAGTATGGCCTTCAAGATGACTCATATCTCCCAAATTCTATTATTCATGTGATTGGTGGGTGCCTTTGGTGAAAGCAGCGTGGATTACTTACACTTCTTAACTCATACTTAACATGGCTACCAGTAGATATTCCCTTATGGAACATTAACCTACTAAATGTTTTATCTTTTTCCACCAATACTCAGCTGCACAATACAACTAAAACATCAGGATCATTGCAAGAACCTGATCAATCCCTACACCACAGCAAGAGCTCATCTCTCTTCCACCTCTGCCCACGTGCTGGTATCTCTACCAAGAGTCCAAAATATAAAGGTCATCAATTCCCTGTCTTGACCTCAGTGTGACGGAATGAACCTGCCTTAGAACTGCTGAACTATTTCCAACTTTCAAAAAGTGTCCTTTGTTCTGAAACCTTAGTTCTCCACTTGCCAATGTTAATCTATCCTTTACCTGTTTTGCTTCCTGTATGACACTTCAGAAGGTCGCTAGAGGGACAATTACGTCTCCACATTGGAATGTCTGGGTGGGACGGGAAGCCCCCGCAGGTTTATTTCTCTCCACTTCTTTGCAGTTAGGAGATTTTTGTTCTCCTCTCTTCAACTACCAGCGCATCCGTAACCCTCAGTTTCCGAACCTAATCTGTCCCCGAAAACATGCCGGCTACCGAAATGTCAGATTCTGAACGTCTGTTTCTCGTTGTTTGATATTTAACGACAATATAACCGTCACCTCATGATTTCAGAACAATAAAACGGTCTTAACACCAGTTACCGAACTATAAAATACGTAATACTGCCGCTAATTTGCATGTTTATAATGCGTGGTGCTGGTGTACAGTTTCACGTGTTAAATAGCGGCATTTAAATAGTTTTATTGAAATCATGAAATTTAACCAAAAACTTGGAGACAATTGGAAGAACCAATGCTAACAACTTTTACTGGGTACTCACCGAATGGAGTGAAGACGAGAGGCTTGTGAGGTTTGAAGCGTGTCGGAGGGAGGCGTCAGCTGTCTTCGTGGGAGATGTGCAGGAAAAATGGAGAATGCGGGGGTGATGTTTCGTCAGAGGAGCTGGAGGACAATTTTCTTTTCATGGGGAATTTGACTCCTGAAGTGGAAGCCTGTGATGGATCTGGAGGAGTGGTGGATGAGGGATGAAAACAATTCAGAATGGAGCTTTCTTTGCCCTCTCGCAACTTCCTTTCGTAAATCTCCTTATAACCTGCGACGGCATTTTCAACAGCGTTTTTGAAAGCCAGGCTCCTGCTCACGTCACTATCGCGTTCCAGAATTAGTGAGATCATTTTGTTTGCGTGGTCTAGAACTTCTTTTAAGGTTTTCTTGTCCAGTGCGGGGTGGATTTTCGCCTCTTGCTCTTCCTCCTCTTCCTCCGAAGACCGATGGACATCCAGCTGAATTATCTCCTCCGTTGTTAATTGTTCCACATGAGACTCTAAAAGCTTTTCAACGTTTTCCTGATCAACCTCCACAAAGTCAGTCTGCTTAGCAAGAGCCACAACCTTTGCCTTCATGTCCACTGCTTCCTCAAAACTTTTGAAGTTGGCAACAAAGTCAGGCAAAAGCTTCTTCCAGGCGCCACTCATCGTTTGTGGCGAAACTTTCTTCCATGCCAAGTCGATGAACTCCAGGGCCTTTTTAATATTGAAGTTTCTCAGCAAATGGTCGAGTGAAGCCTCGCTGTTATCGGCACCTTCCACCAGGTATTCCATGAGATACTGTACATAATAAGCCTTGAAAACAGCGATGACACCTTGGTCAATGGGTTGCAGGAGAGACGTCGTGTTTGGAGGAAGAAAAACAACTTGGATGTTGTCACCGTAGTCAACAACACTTGTGGGATGTCCTGTGGCATTGTCAACAATGAGAAGAGCCTTATTTGCGAGATGCTCCCTTTGCGTGTACTCTTTGATGAAAGGTGACAGGTAATTCTTCACGTAGTCAGCAAACACCTCCTTGGTTACCCAAGCTTTTCTGTTGGATCTCCAAATGACTGGCAACGAACTCTTCATCATCCCCTTAAGGGCGCGGGGGTTTTCGGAGTGGTACACAAGCAGCGGTTTCAGTTTTACGTCACCATAACAGTTACCCCCAAGGAGCAACGTGAGCCTATCTGTAGAAGCTTTATGCCCTGCCACTTTTTTCTCATCCTCCGACATGAAGGTACGACTGGGCATTCGCTTCCAAAATAAACCCATCTTGTCGACGTTAAAGATTTGCTTGGCAGCGTAGCCGTCTTCTTTAATATGCTTTTGCAACTCAGACGGGAAGAAAGCTGCTGCTTTGCTATCTGCCGATGCGGATTCAGCCATGATTTTCAGATTATGAAGTCTTGCACGGGTCTTGAAGCGCTCAAACCATCCAGCACTCGCCTTGAAGGTTAATTCCTTAGCCGTATCGTCTCCCTCCTCCATCGCCTTTTGCCGGAGATCTTCAAACAGGGTGACCGCTTTGTGTTGAATTAACATCGTGCTGAGAGGAACGCCACGGTCCGTTTGGCTCTCCATCCATTGTACCAGGCATTTCTCTAGTTTCTCAAACACATCATGGCGACTTTTAGTTACATGGTGGAGTTTTCCCGAACCAATCACTGCCTCGTATTTTTGGCGAATTTTGTCGCGCATCTGGTAGATGGTATGCAGAGTAGATGGGGACATATGCATAGCCAAGCCAATATCTTTAAGCCTCTCGCCCTTCTCCACTCTTTTGATCATTTCCATCTTCTCTTCTAGAGTATGGGCTTTTCTTGGCCTCTTTGCAACTTCCTTCTTGGCCTTTTCTGACATTTTTTCCACTTTTTTGGGCCCCATTTCAACTAAGCACTTAAATCACAGCAGAAGTGTAAACACAGCGCTCCCACAGTGGAAACAGGTGATAAGACACCAATGTGCATGGGCTTGCACGTTTGGAACTTTTTTATTACAATACAAGTTTATTTAAAAACTGTTTTTTTAAAAATACAGTACACAGTATGGTACTGTACAGTATTTATTTTTTGATTTTTAAATTTATTTTGATTTTTATTAGCATTTCAGTTTTTTATTTCGGAAAACTTCTGGATAGAAACCTGACATGGCAAAGTGTCCAAACCGATATTTAGGTATTCATTTTCAAGAGTCGTTCTAGCAAAAATTTGGATATATAGAGTTTGTAAATGTGAATGTGTATCACAGATCGAGAATTCAGTTACGATGGGAAATGTTCTATTTCTCCTTAGTTATGGAACAGGAGGTCATCTGGGTGACGTGTTCGTCTTTAAGGTGAACGGTATAATGCAGTCTGCAAATATTCTGTCCAGATTTACTGAATACGTGTGATATCCACAAGACCTCAGGCAGCCACAGCTTCATTAAGAAAGGTTCAGTGGAGTTTATTTTAGAACAGAACCTGCACTGTGTTTCTATTAGCGACCAGCTGTGCAAATACACATGTATTCTCTAGTAAAATCCAGGCTTTCTGGTTCAGGGTTCTAAAGGTGAAGGATCCACTGGCTGAGAGGTGCAAAAGTTGCTTTTCCAGCCACGCTAATGAAAGGCTGTGGACCACAGTGAGTCTGTGTTGGACTGATGGTGGATGGAGGGATGGATGGATGGATGGATGGAGGGATGGATGGATGTAATAATTAACACAGACCTTTCTGATCTCCACTGGACACCGAGTGAGAACCACCATTTACCTCCTTAAGACTTTTCTCACACTGGAGTTGCTCCTCATCATTATTGTGTTTATATACAAACTTCACAATGTAAAGTATGTTTCAGCGAACACGAGTCGACCCGCTTTATCCCTTTTACGGTTCCTTAAGCCCCCGTCCGTCGGAGCGGTGAAACGGCGGGGAAGAGGAGCGCGCGCTGCACTGATTTCCCATTCGAGGCACCGGCAGGTCTCGGGGGGGCCGTACGGTCCGGGGTCGCGAGCCTCACTTTACGAAACTGCTGTATATTTAGCCCGTTTATTGCCGGTGGGGATCTTATAGGCGGCCGTGTTACCCACCTGCGACAGGGAGTCGGAGCAAAACCGGCGGCGCTTCTGGTCGCAGGTGCCTCCTGTGCCGCTCAGACGCGGTCAGTTACCGCCGGAGACGCGCAGCGGAAACCCGGCGCGCGCTCCCGGTGCGGTACGGCGCGCTCCTTCCATGCCGGCCGACCGCGGCGAGCGCAGTCAGTGTCGCTTCGCCAGTGACGGCAAGACGTGGTGAGGAAAACGGGCCGCAGGGAGCGACATAGTGCGGCGTTTCGTCTCAACCGCCCACGTGGTTCCTGGCTGCTTTATACAGTGTCGCCATCCGACCCCCGCGAATCACAGGCTTTCTGTGCCCAGCTCCGAAGCCGTGATCGCGCCCCCCCCCTCTCTCGCTCTCCCTCCCTCAATCCCTCTCGCCCCATCCCTCCCTCCCTCTCCCTCGCTCCCTCCCTCCCTCTCTCTTTCTCCCTCCCTCAATCCCTCCCTCCCTCTTTCTTTCTCCCTCCCTCCCCTTCCCTCTCTTTCTCCCTGTATCTCTGTGATGTTTGATTCAGTTGTGTTTTATTGGTAAGATAAATGCCCCCCTGTGTTACCACAGCAATTCAGCAGCAGTCCTGAGAACATCGCTGCAGGACGGCAGCAACACAGATCAACAGGTAATAGTGACAACAAAAGCAAAAACAACAATAACAATTAATTAAAAAGAAAAAATATAAAAAATAATAAACTCAGATTCTCTCTCTCTCTCAGTTTTTCAGTCAATGCTGCTTTTTCAGCGTCACATTGACACTTTTTCTCTTCCTCTTCTTCTTCTTCTTCTTCTTCTTATTATTATTATTATTATTAGTAGTAGTAGTGTTAGTATCAGTATAGTGACCAATCAACCAGAAACACATGTCGTTGGACTGTGGGAGAAAACACACACCCAGACAGTCCAGCCAGTGTGAGGCAGCAGTGTTGCTCGCTGTGCCCCTGTGACACGAAGTAATAATCTGGGTAAATATGCTGACGGGTAAAGACCCCTGCCGGTCACAGCGAGGTGCCGCTGTGCGTGCGCTGCTCTCTCTCTGGCCCGCTCACTGCGGCTCCCCACCCCTACGCTGGCCTGTGTCCAGCCTCCATCTTCTCCCATCCCTGCTTATTTCGTTATTTCCTCAAACCATGTGGCCATTCGTCCAGCTGAATTTACAACGTTTAAGTCCAAAGACAAATCTGTTTAATTCCCGTAATCTTGGTCTGGCCTCCTATCCTCTCGTGGTTTGAATTTATCTGTTTAACAGCAGAGGCTGAACACAGGCTTAGAAGGAGGTTGGACTGCAGGTAATGGGAAGATGTGAAAAAAACTGGCAAGTCTCTGTTGTCCTTAGAGTGTGTTGTGTGTGCGTGCGTGTGTGTGTGTGTGTGTGTGTGTGTGTGTGTGTGTGTGTGTGTGTGTGTGTGCGAGAGAGAGAGCGAGAGTGATTTTCCCCTGCAGCGCAGTACATACAGTATATACCCCACATACCCCGTACTGTCCTGAGCAGACAGACAGACAGAAGGTTGATCAGTGATCTCTGGGGTCTGATGTCAGAGCTGAGAATTTAACACCAGAGGATTTCAGGGATTGGAAGGACTCAAGACAGATCATTTCCATAATCTGGCTGCACTCCACATGTCACCATCTACAGACAGTCAGATAGATAGACAGTCAGACTCAGACAGAGAGAAAGACAGACAGACAGATAGATAGATAGATAGATAGATGGATAGACAGACAGACAGACAGATAGATAGATAGATAGATAGATAGATGGGCAGACAGACAGATAGATAAATAGACAGACAGACAGACAGACAGACTGATAGATAGATAGATGGATAGATTCTGAGCCTGCTGAAAATTTACAAATTTATAATAACTTTATAAATTGAGGTAAAAATGGAAAAAAGTAATATACTTTGCTGGCTTTCCATTAAAGGTACATGGGCAAGTGGATCTCTGTGTTCTACAGCAAATTTGTTTGTTTTCTCCGGTTGATTATTTTCAACACTGAGTTAACGGAAGGAATTTGACATCTTTGCACTGGAGTTGCAACTCAAAGTATTCCTGGTCACAGCTGCCGGAAGAGCCGAAAATGCAGTGTTTCCAAGATATGGATGCTGATTCTGCAAACGAGAATGTTTTAGTTTTTCAAAACTGCTCACTGATTTGTCCTTTTGCTACCTTTTGGGACATTACTGCATTTTTTTCACATACCTTATGTTTCTGACTGATTTGAAATCTAAGCATACATTTTGAGGCCCCTTAGAGCCTAAAACTGCTCAATTCAAACCATATCTCCTACCACACTGCGTGGGAAAAACAAGGGACATGTGGAGGCTGTACAATATCGCCGGTTTTTTTCCACCTCGGTCCAGTGGTGGCAATAGTGCCGTCATCCACAGTCCGTGCCACCCGGAGGTACTTAAGCTACATTAGTGCTTCATTTCAGAAGAGCAGCAGCACCAATTTCAGTGGGGTCCTTAGCTTCAATTCACCCTGATGTCACACATGAAGTGTCTTTTTCCCCCAGCATTGGAACGAGCAGGAGATGAAATGGAGGATCGTGAAAGAATAAAAGCAACATGGGTTTTCCATGTCAGGTCACCATGGTGATGAGAGCTATTGCTCATCTGTACACTGATTTAGATCTGCGTGGTTGAACTGCTGTGTGAGCCTCACGCTGGCGGACGGTGTGGAGATGTGGGGCACAGTGGACTTTATGGTGAAAGTATGATTCAAATCTGAGGCTTTTCTGTGCACTTGCTGGGCAGATTCCCAACATCATGTGATGTGATGTGATGTGATGTGATGAAAGCTCCAGTGATGCAATGTAAGTAGCCCTGGAGGGGTGGGGGGGGCACATGCTAGTCCAGATTGGTGTAATTAAGACCATCCTGGGGGTCTTGGAGAGCAGGGAGCATAATGAGATGCCCCCCCCCCAGTTTCCACCCCCCATCATCTCTCCTATGAAGGAGCACAGTGGACAAACCATCTTTGCCAGAGGGGAGCATGTGCTGCAAAGAAGAACATGAAAAAGAAATGTGTGAGCAGGAGGAGGGGGATCTTTTACATAAATTGCTGGATGGTTGATTTTATTTGGGTTTTAATGATTTTTAACGAATTTTTAATGAGGGTCTGTGTTTTAAAAGATGACACCGTTTACCAGATGAGTTAACAGAATGACTTATGGTGTTTGCTGGATAATTGTATGTCACTTTTATGGTTTGTTTTCATGAATCGCTTAGTAAGTTGTTTGATTTTAATGCGTTAAGTTTTATCTGTGAGGTACAGTACTGTGCAAAAGTCATAGGCGTGCAACTCGAATGTGTGTTGAGAAGTACAGGTAGATTCTTATCTACCATCAGGGAGGTTTCTCATTGGTCCCAAATTCATTCTGCAGCCTGAGAATGACCTCAAACACCCAATCTCAGTCATACACAACTATCTTGAGCAAAAAGAAGGAATCCTGCAACAGATGGTCTGGTCCCCACAGAGCCCTGATCTCAGCATGATCGAGTCAGTCTGGGAGGACATGCAGAGACAGTCAAAGTGTGCAGAAGAACTGTGGCCAGTTCCTCAAAATGTTTGGAAGAACCTACCAACCTCCACCTTAAACTGCATGCAAGTTTGCATAAGACAACTGATGGTGTTTTAAAGGCAAAGGGTGGTCCCACCAAATATTGATCTGACTGAGGTTTTTTTTTTTGTTTACTGCACTTTTTAGAAGGTTTATTGATTAATAAGTATTCACGGCATTATTTTTGGAACCATCCTCGCTTTATAGCATTTTTCCCACAGGCGCCTAAGACCTTTGCACAGTACTGTATATGTGCTGACACACCGTTCTGGATATTAATTCACAATGAACTGTTAAGCATGTGTGATGTTCAGATGATGTTTTATTGTGGATTAGCTCTGCTGTGGAATGTAGAATTGTGCATTGTGATGGGATGATGAATGTGATGATGTTTTGGCTGTTTTGCTGAATTTGTAGTGTTTTATTAAAAGTTGGATTGGTGGTAAGGGAAAGGAAAACGTGTGCACAGGACAGTGAGACAGAGGGCTTACGTCCACAGGAGAAGCCTTCCAGAAAGCCTGGTCATGATGATTTAGATTTCGGGGTTTTTTATATCAAAGTTTGGCAGGACCGTGTGCTTTTCCTTCCAATAAAGCAGAAGGAGGGGGATACGGCAGTAAACAAGGTAAAGTGAGGCATTGAGCATGGGACTGCTTGGCATGGAGTGGACTGGACTGGAGATAGATTGCATGTTGGACTCAGTTGGAGAAAGAGAGTTGGATAGAGAGATGGTGGCCCTATTGTGCATGTGGAAAGGTGACACCAAGGGGGACGGACATTAAACGAAGCCCTGACCCTGGACTTGTTGACACAAGCAAGAGAAAGACAGAAAGAGGAACCACATCAAGCCTCTTTGCAATTTGGAATAATATTCTCCTGCAACCCAAGTCTCTGATATGGTAATTTCATCTCAGCCCTCTACATCTCCACCACAACATATTTTTTTAAATTAAAAATCTGTTTCTCAAATGTAGTATTAGAGAGATTTTAGCCATGATGGCAAACGAGAGAGACAGCTGAAGCTGAAGCGGGAGGGAGGGTGGAAGTGGCTCTTTGGGGGTGGAGACAAGCAGATCAGATCCACCCACCGATTTATGGACAGGTACACAGAGGGTCGTGTAAACATGTGGTTACAAGTGGTTTATGGGAGAAGAGGACTTGGGAATTCAGGCTTTGTTTTGCTTGATTCTGGAGGTCAAAGGTTAGCAAGGTTGTCAGGGGGGAAGTGGATCAGGACCACGTCCGTCTCTCGCTCCAGGGAAATTCTCACACTGTGGACGGAAGGGGCTCAGAAGGGGAGTCACGGCATCTAGATGTTTGTTGGTCGTAACCAGGCGCGTGTGTTAGCGTGTGTTAGGGTGGGCGTGGTGCTTCGCAGGTGTGGTTTTGTACGGTGTTCCGTATATACAGCGTGAACGCTCCTCCACGTGTACGGCTGTCTGCGTGTGAAGGTTCCTACATAACACGTGTGTGCTACGTCTCCCCTGTGTGCGACACGCACGTAAACACACACATACACGCTCAGACCCCCGCGCTCGTCCACGTCGCTCAGCAAAACTGTCACAAGGATGTACAGACATCAACCACGCTTCAGCTGACTTTTTCAGACGTATTCTGGATTACCGGCTCTGAGATGATGGAAGAAGGGTTTTTCACCGGAATGGGGATCAGCTGGTTCTACCCTGTGGGACTGAATATCCCGTCCTGGATACCCTGGATACGCGGCAAAGAAAATCAGGACTGAAAATGGCAGAAGCGATGCCACTGGAAACCGAGCAAAGTTAAACGCCGTTGTGTGGTCAGTGGTGTTGGCAACTCAGTGAACCCATGAGTGTCGCTTCTCTTCTGTCTTCATGACAAAATTATAATACAGCAATTGAGGAGACGATGCATTTCGGGTTTTATGACTATGAATTGGGGAGCTGTCGATGTTTTCGAGGGAAACTTGTTCTGAGGGTAATTGTGAGAAGTGTTTTCGTGATGCCTTTTGAGCTTCTCACTGTGCGCCATGTTATGCCATGACACATAGTGTCGAGCATCACCAACTGTCCCCCTCGACAGTTACAATAACTCCGCTCATCACCTCCAACTTTATTCTTTTTAAAACTACTAATAAAACCACTACAATAAATAATTAAAACGTCACGTAGAAAGTAAAACTAGTTTATAAAATCTTAGTTAAGACCAACAAATATTTATAATACAAGACGGTAAAGAACTAAGACAGTTAAAAACACCCCCCAAGGCTCTAGTCAAAAGGTTAAAGGAAACTCACCAGCAGCTCCACCGCAGAAGATGGTTGGTCCCCTGGCCTGTTCTGGGCTGCTGCCCAACTCAACCTACCTTAGTGGGTGTTAAACATGTCTTCCCCTATCGAATTAAAATTATTAAAGACAAACACATGAAAAAATAACCAAGAAACTAATTGACAAACAAATGATTAATACATTATATAAACACCCACCTCTGTGAAAAAGTCAACTACACTACAATAGCTAAAATCTAAATATAAAAAAAAAATATATAACAGCCAAAATATATTTCTGACTGATGAGCAACACATACATAATATATGAAAATAAATACTCAAAATATACAGCTAAATATATAAACGTGAATAAATAAGTAAAACCCTACCCGCCGCTTCCCGGCAGGCGAAGGCCGTCGATTCCGGGATGAGCGCGAACGGTAGCCGCCAGCGGCTCGAGGTAGAGAGTGTAAAGAAGCGGGGAGAGCGGACAGCCCTGTCTCACTGCGCTGAGCTGGGGCACCCACCTCTGTGTAGAGTGCTCAGACTCATCCCAGGAACCTAGGGCCAAAACCCATCTTCCTCAAGGTGTTAAACAAGAAGCGGTGGTCGACTCGGTCGAACACCTTCTCCTGGTCCAGGAGGGCCTATACTGGGGGCAGAGGTGGGCCAAATGATCCTCACTACTGCAGATGTTGCAACGGTGGGGGGCCTTTACAACCCCTGGCAAACTGGCCGGTATCCAGGCAATTGCAGCATTTCGTGTTTTTACACGTGTCACCGGTGTGCCCTCTACCCTGGCTGATCTGGCAGAGAGGAGGCTGCTGCGGGTAAAAGAGGTACCCCTTATTACTCCTTATACTGAAGTACACCGGGGGATGGTGAAGTCTGTCGGGGGCTGCAGGGTCGAGACGCAGGGAATCCGATCTTGCTTCTTCCCATTCCAAATTCCAAATTTTCCTGCAATTCCCTGCGACCAGGGAGGAGGTTGACGTCAGACAGAGACAAAGGGGTTGAATACGTGGACCGTAATAATCCTCCAATCGGTCCACCACAGTTGCTCCACTTGGAACTTCTTCAACCCCTTCTCCTTCTCCAGCTTATAGACCTCCACCACTTTCTGATATGTGTCTTTGGCGAGGACTGGCAGGTAAACAAAGCACTGGGGTCCGTTATGTTGGACACGCACTATGTGTCCTGCAGCCAGGCCCAACACTTTAAAAATGACTTCCTGGATAAAGTCGGAGCGGTCCGGGAAGTCTCCCGTTGCCTTGGTTCTCCTCCACCAAAACTGGGTGGTATACTTCAGCTTGATGGAAGATGAAAATTCCCGTTCCTCATCCACAGCTCGGGCCTGGGCAGCCACCACCGATGTGTTTGCCACTTTGGCCACCACCTCCACCACCAATCCTCCACCGACTGGTCTCAGCATGGTAGGGTTGGCGGCGGTCGCTTCTTCGGTCCCCTGCTGATCCTCTGATGGTGAAATCTTCTTGGCAGGGGACTTGTGCACTCCCACTTGTCCCCCAGCCGTCCTTGCCTCTGCTGGAGAAGTCTTTGCCCCCGTTGACCCCGTCGTCTTCAAGGCCTTCGTAGTCTCCATGGTCGTCGTCATCCTCCTCCCCCGCCGATGTCTTCGAGGATGTACTAGATATCCCTGGCATAGCCTTTACAAAGGCTTTAAGGGGTCCTCAACTAAAAGGCCTAAATCTAGCAAAAAAAGGTGCTAAAAAATAAAACCTTGAGTTGCCCTGTGGCAGCAGTGGACAAGCCACCCACCGACCACGTGTTAGGCTCCCCTCCACTGGCTGTTAAAACTCGCACTTGATCTTAGCCAACAGGGCCGACAAGTAATAAATATTTCTTGTAGATTTAATAAAATAGCTGTTTGACGTGCAGCAGAAATATTTATCCCCGTGCAAACAAATATTACAAATACACACAACCTGATAAAACAACCATCAACAATGTGAAAAGAATGAACATATTTCACCACAAGTTTATTAAACATCACGTATGTATTATGCGCAAGGAATGATGGGAAGGTTTCTTCACTTCGCCGTTACATTCCTTCATACGGTTTATTTATAAAAGTGCTCCTAGTTACGTTCAGTACATTAGACAAACTCCCGGAGTGAGGGGGCTAAATTATCTTTTTTTTAAATGAAAAATGTCTGCGAAATGAATTTGAACACTGTTCCAGCTGGAGGGCTGGGTATGAAGGAAAGCACTAAAATGAAATGTCGAGTCACACCAACCTGAGCAGTGAGAGCTGCTGCGCTTTTAACATATTACTTAATATACAGGGGGTCTCAGGGGGTAGGGGGGTCTCGGGTGTGTTTAGGTGGGACTCTGCATTCGCTTGGCTGATGTGCGCCATGCTCTGTTTTCCAGGGAGATGTTGCTGTGGATGCACAGCAGCCCAGACAAGATCCTTCAGTTTCTATGCAAGAGGAAGGTATAAGATGACAAGGAGTAAGAGAGATTGGTGGAAACACAGAGGATGGGATAAAACAACGACAAATGAGCCAGGAGGTCTTGTAGAGGAAAAGTGACTGGAGTGGGACGGAATGGAAATGTACGTCTGAGTCTAGATTAACTGAAGCATGTGTGGCAAAGGTGGGTTTGATGCCACAGCAGCTCCTCTAAAATGAACAAAAACAGCTGTACAATTTGAAATCAAACGCTCCACTTTCCAAACAAATCACATCTACTTTTTGTAGAAAAACAGAGAACTGGGAGCTCCAGCATTCAGTGGAGACATGAGAGAGCAAAAAGGAACAAGTCTTATAAAAAGGACATTAAATATGTGGTTCTATGTTAAATTTCAACCTAATGTGAGCTTACGTATTCCCTCCCATTATGTATGTGAGGCTTAAGTTTAAAAAAAATTAAAAATCTTACCCTGACAAGGAAGGGTGGGCAGTCAGCTGATCTTGGACCCCACAAGGTTTCTCCTCCTGTATCTCCCTTATATGTCTTGTTCTCTCTGCAGGGGCACTTTTCATACAATCCTACTTCAAGTGCTCTGATGCATCATGGGAAGGGTAAAAGAGGTTATTTGGACTGACTTAAATTGAGTTGTGCGCATATCTAGGTGGAGTGTCCTGAGCACCCTGAGGACCTCAAGCCCTGGGTCAACTTCCTAACCACCAGCAGCCAAGACCTGAGTGCTAATGGGAATCTGCAGGACAAGATCAAGTAAGACCATCTGGGCATCTCTTACTGAAAAGCTTGGGCCTGGGGCTCCATGTGGGTGCTGTCATTGAGAAGATCCCATGGAGCTCCACTGAGGCAGAACATTCATGCGACACGTATTACGTTTACAGACATTCAACTGTAAAGATAAAATAAATTTGTATCATTTAACATTTTCTTTGCCTAAAATTCTCATTTTCAACAATGAACAAATAAGAGGAACCACCATGTGGCCTGTAATATACACTTATCCCCCATTAACTGGTCCCGATCTGTTCCTAAAACAGGACGATGACTTAATCCATTATTTTCAAATTCATTCCAGTTCACCTTCCAAGTTCACCCCAATATCACCTTAATAATACATTATATAAAAAAAGAAGTATAGCATTAGAATTTTATGTTGGTTTTCTTTTTTGCAGTTCCCCCCCAAAAAATTTTTTAATGTTAATTTTTCTAGTCCATTGCCTCCTTATGCCATTTACGCCTGACTTCTTTTTTTAAGTCTTCATTTGGAATTGAGGTAAGAACAATTCAACTTTTACATTTCTTTACCATTTCATTTTTAACTTTTTTCTTCTACTTTAGATTATAAATAAATACAGAAATTTGTCAAAGGTTTATTACCCAGCCCATGACACCGGGTATGTTATTATTTTTCTATTTAATATTCTTTATTATGTTGACATATTGTGACTATTTAAATGTTTATTCCTATTACTACTTATAATCAGCATGTGACTAAATAGAAAAGTAACTGCATATGAACATAAATGCATATTAATGATCTCATTAACTATTTGGCATTTAGGTAACTGATGTTTAAAGTGTTCTTTATTGCGCTGATCTGGGTATTTTACAGTAACATATTTTGGGGAAATTAATTGGGGTTCCATGGAGGAACCCAGAACACATCAAAATTTTCCTCAGAAGAAATAATGGAAATACCATCCTGATATTTGAGTTCATACTACTACATGTGCTGTCATTATTTTTTGAGTTTTCCTTCAAATATGAGATGATTTTGCACTTTGCGGTCAATGGTCAGCTGCTCTCTTATCCCACTACTAATTCTCAGACCTCTTTTTCCCCAACACACACTACCAGTTGCCACCAACCTCATAAGCCTTGCGTTTCCAGCTGCATTTTTATTTGTGACTGAGCTGCTTCAAGTTTAAACTTAAGTTTAACTGAGGTTTTCGTGCTGATTTTTTCTTACTACTTGTATTTTTTATGTTCAGTAACTTTCCCATTTTTTGTTTCTGTGTTTAACATTTAATGGTGCTGATGAATACAGCAGTAATTATACATCAGTGATGGCAGATATAAAATGCAGAGAACAACTTAGTATTTGAGCCTTTTTACAAACCAGTTACACTCGGATACCTGGGTACAGGTGTACTGGGATTTTTTTATTCCACGCGGGCTTTTATCCACCTGCTTGTGGATTTCTGTAGTGGGACACTGCATTTTTTCAAATCATGTGATGGTAAACCTGAGGATCACAGTTGGGGAGCGGTCAACGGCTTAAAGTTCTGGAACATTCGCAGGTTCAGGGTGGTAACTCGGTTAGTGACGCCGCTTTAGCTAAACACCCCCCACCAGTAGAGGGCGCCGCAAATATCAAAGCTGTATGTAGCCTGTGAGCTAATGCGCAGAAGAAGAACCTTATTTCAGGAGCGAAGCAGAGGAGCTGAATAATGTAAGTGCCGCATATCTGTAAATCAGTTCTGCTCTCTAAAACTGGGATTCGCTAAATAGTACACTGGATAATTATATTGTAAATATTTATATATGTAAAGGTGTTGCGCAGAAAAATGTCACACACGTAAATGTGGTCGCCGGCGAAGGCTTGGTAAATTTTCATTGAAATAATTTATTTCTCAACTTAGCATGGCGGCGCCAAGGAAAGTGAGTTTAATCGGATGTTCTGTAGATGCAGGGCAGATGTCACCTGCCGGAACCCCGCGCTCGGCCAGAGATGAGTGGATTATAAGATGACAGCGAAAGGCGGCAGTGTGACCGCAGTCTCCCGGCCAACCGCGCACCCGGCTCCATTTGTCGCCCACCAAGTTCTCTTATAAATAAACGATCAGGGTTCGTGATCCTAACACTGTTACCGCTCCAGATGTGCTCTCATACTGGGATGGACTTTACCCTCGGAATATCCTTTTACTAATACAATAAGGGAAATTGCCAAATTAATAAATAACCTGGAAAAAGCTGGACTGAAAGGCGATAAAGAGCCCAGGTGCTCATTTTGTGAAGACCCCCCACAGACAGCTTTCCACCTGCAGCCACATGTTTTTAGCGCGGCGAAACCCTGCATTTGCATTTTGTTTGTTGTGTTACTTTGATTTTTTTGGCCATATACATGCACTATATAACGGACCTTACATTTTTACTGGCTACATATTACAAACCTTAATTTCCTCTGTAAAAGAGGACAATGTAAGGATACTATTTTAAAAGAAAAAAATCCAAAGCTGTTAGATCCGCGCTTCTGCTGGCATCTTCCTACGTGTGCAATGAATAATCATATTTTATTTTATTTAGTCTCTGTTCTCGTTCATATTATTTGACTGTCAGCGTTACTGTGTCTGATTCTCTGTCTACTACATGTTGTAAACTTTACAATAGCTTGTAGTATTAGAAAAATCTTTATTTAAAAAAAAACCTCCCCCTCGGAAGCGAGCGCTGCTATGAGAACCTGGGCCGGTCTCGCCGCCGACACGGGAATGGTGTCATGTGATCCTTTGCGCTGATTGGTCAAGTCGGTTTGACGTCACAGAACAGTCTTCTCGGCTAAAATTACTGGAACTACCGTCGCTTTGGAAACTGGAAATAAATGAATATATTTTCTTTTTTTAAGGAAAGAAGGACCAGTTTTGCATAAAAGGCTGGCGAAGTTTTGGCTACATTTATGGTGACATACGTATCTAAATTGTAGACGGTCAGTAGTAAATGAGTGTTTATTCTTATTATAAATTTTGGTATCGCCGTATCGGAGCCCGACGCGTTACTGGAAATGTGTTCCCCCTAAACGCAAAAACGTAACTGTTCGAAAAAGGGTTTTAAAACTCTACGCAAAAATCCGTAAGTCAAAGATCCTTATCTCGGGGAAACCTGTTGGCACCACTATTGTCTACGTTGAATACGTTTACTAGTTTATTGTGTCATTTTTATTGCTGTTACGTTTCACTTCCGCTGCAGTGCTTAATATTATTACGTTATTAAACGCGACATGTTGTGACGTAATGTTTGGAACGTGTGTTTCCATTGCATTAAGCCGGCTGTTTCGGTGAGTTGTCTCATTGGACCTGTTTTCCAGGGAGATGTTGCTGTGGGTCCTGGCTGGGCTCCTCCTGCTCTTCAGCAGCCTGGACGTGTGGTACTTCCTGCGGGCTGCAGTGGTCGTGCTGCGGGCGTGGCTCCAGGGCCCTGTCTGGGACGTCCTGGCAGAGCAGAGAGTGCGGGGGCGGGTGCTGCCCCATGACGTCGACTACCTGGGCCACATGAATAACGGGCGCTACCTGCGGGAATGTGACTTCGCCCGGTTCGCCCTCTACACCCGCAATGGGGTGTTTAAGGCCACGCGGGCACTGGGGGGCAACATGGTGGTGGGTGCATCCACCATCCGCTACCGGCGCTCGCTGGGGCTCGGCGAGGCTTTTGAGGTGCGCAGCCGCATTTTATCTTGGGATGACAAGTCCTTCTACGTGGAGCAGCGCTTTGTCTCCTGCGCTGATGGCTTCGTCTCCGCAGTCATGCTCTGCAGGCAGAATGTGTTGCGCTGCAGCCCAGACGAGATCCTTCAGTTCCTATGCAAGAAGAAGGTGAGTGGGGTAGGGGGTGGACACGAGGTCTTCGGAGTCCAAAACGAATAGTCTGCAACTGTGTGTCCTTGTCCAGGTTGAGTGTCCCGAGTACCCAGAGGAGCTCAAGCACTGGATCAGTTTCATCACGGCCAGCAGCCAGGCGCTGAGAGCTGAGAGCAGCCTGGAGGACAAGAGCAAGTGAGAGGAGGTTCTTTGCATCTCCTCTTCCACCCACCCACACACACACACACCCAGGGGGACACTTGTGTGTTCTCCACTGTTATCAGAAAATTACAATAAGTATTTCGCTAGAGGGCCATACTGTAGGCTGACTGCATGGAAGATTCTAGAAGACATTGAAGTTCTCCCAGACGGTGATGTAGCCTGTGTAGCAGACCTGCATCCCCTTTCCCTGAAATACACTTGTGTAGCTTTATAATTCACGAAAAACCAAATTTAAAGTGCTAGTTAGGAAAATTTTCTTACTGTATTTATAATTTGTGATAAATGTTCTTAATGGGTTTATAGCCCAAATAGTCAAATTACTGTGGTGTGAACTTGAGTACTGCTTTGCCTCACCAAAGTATTTATCATGTTTTGACCTGTAGGACCTCATGCTGTGGTTAAGGTGTTTTCTTGCTCATCTCCTATCCCATATTTCACTGTACTGACGTGTTTTACGGCAGGATGAACGGAATTGTTTATTTAGTTTTGTTTTGAATGAGTGCCTTTTGACGGCTTTAGGAGGTCATATTACAGCTCAGCTGTCCTGCCTGGAACCAAATGGGCGGAAAGCATGAATTTGTACGTAACAAAGACGAGACACACGATGATGAGCTGATAATTGTGCATATTTCCGTAAAGCAGCGTAAAGGTTTGTAAAGACTATGCTTGCTTGTTTTAGCTGTAAAAGCCTCCTTCCTGAACACAGACGGGGGTCTGGCTGTTGTCCGGTGGCTGGGGGGGATTGGGAATTGCCTGCGATGCTCAGTTACCTCTCTTTGTGCCAGCTGGATAATTCGATCAGTCACTGACAGCTCAGTGAGTTATTGCTAAAAACCATTAGACATCAAGTATTACCGAAGTTTCCCAACAATGTAGAACGCCGATATCCATTTGGACGTGAATTCTGAATTTTGGCGGCATTTCATTCCCTGATTTATTAAGCTAAATACATCTTTCATTTATTGTTGTGTAGCTTTTATTATATTTATGATATAGCACTTGTTTGAAAGGTATGTTTACCTTTGCACTGTATTAGGGGCCAAGGAGTCCTGGATGTTATTTGTCCCATCTCTGCTTTTTAATCAAATGTGTATTTATTTAACATGGTTGTATTTTGGAAAAGGGATCACAAGTAGTTTAATTTTAATGAAAAACTCAAATTCCTTGGTTGGCATGTTCTGTTGCTGCCATATGTACTGTATGCAGGTTGCAGGGAAACCAGATAAAAATGAAATTGACCCTGAAACACATTGAACTGAATGTTAACATTTTAATGTTTTGGAAATAAAGGCACTTTATTGCTGGGTGAGCTGCTGTAATGTTAAGGTACAAACTTGTGGCCTTGAAAATCAGGGCACAGCTAAAGCCTGACCTGCGTGCTGAGGGGCCAATGTGCACCGCCGGGGGTCCGGGCTGTCAGAACCAAAGCCGACCAGAGAGCCACAACGAAACCTGTGCCGATGTCGTGATCTGATTCTTTCTATTTACCTGTCAGCCAATGGAGATGTACACATTAAACAAGGAAAACAGGACTAGGTGTCCAATGACAGGAATAGACAAATTACTTGTGTAACATCTGTTTTGCAGACTATTTACAATAGTTAAAATTCATCTGCTGAACCGCCTTTGGCTGCTACCTGATCCTTAAGCAGGAAATGGGTTTGCAGGCTGTAGCATCAACACTTTCTTCTTTTCAGTGGAAAGAATCTGTACTGAAATAACAAAAACTGAAAAAGGGTAAAATGACAATAAAAACAACCACTTAGTAACTTTTCTGGAACTGCCTTTTTTTTGCACTATGGCCACATTTTCTTAAATCAGCGCATCTCTCCTTTGTGGCAGGAAACTTTTCTCACTTTTGACCCCAAGTTAAGCTTTCAATTGTTACAAATGGCATATTTTTTGTGACACACTTTGGAAAAACACCACAGAAATTTTCCTGCTGTAGTTACACAATAAATCCGTCAACAAATATCAGCTTGAATTATCAGTCCAATCCAGGACCATGTTTTTCCTCTAGTGAAAATTCACTGGATCACAGTGAACTCCGTGGCCCCTCCTGTTGGACCTACTGGATGTCTATATACATTAGTCGGTGTTACCAAAATTCATTACATTTTGATAGGTGCAGAGGTATTTAATGCTAATTTCTTTGCTGTTAGTTTCTGTGCCGACATTACTTGGCAGTAAAATGCGCCCATTCAGGTCTAATTAAACTCACTTCCACAGTATTTACAGCTTCAGTCTGGTGTCCTGAGTGCTGCTGATCCATAATATAAAAGGTGCCTGTTTACAGAAAGAATCTGTCAACAGTCAGCACTGAATAGCATCGAGGAGAAAAGGTATTTATATTTTCATTAAATTTAAATGTTTAACCTTGTGCTGCAATAAAATTTTTGCAACAGAAAGTAAGTTTTTGATGACAAATAAAACTGAAACACTGGACCGGATTGTGCCAAACTGCTCAGTAATAGCATGTTGAGTGATAGCGCATGTGGAGATGATGTATTTTTAGTTTTTGGTAATTTTAACAGTTTCCAGGTAGTGTTGCACTATGATGCACTAGTGTTCCATCCAAGACCACCATGACCCTGCATTGGACAACTGCTTGTTGATAATGGATGGATGAAAAATTTTTTTTATTAAAATATATATTTTTTTTTAAAGAAAGAAGAATATTGAACAGCGAGAGACCCACATGGCTTGATGTAATCAGAGCTCCAGCCTTTATTGCAACCGTGATTCATAGCAGCAGGGACATGGGGGGCAGGGTTCAAATCTTGTTGAAAGCTGCCACATCTACACTCTGGACCTGAAACCAGGAACAAAGTGGTTACCAAGTGAACAAAACAGGATGTTGACATCATCATTATCTTTGCTCCATCTTAACCAAAAGCTGCACATTTAATCAATCTTAACTCTGTCTGCCACTGGTGGTTTTCTCTTCACCATCCCTGTTCTCAGATTTCCACAGAATAAAAAATGATAAAACGCTCTATTTCACTGTCCTTCACAAGAACAAGTTAACTTTTTAATGTCCGCAACCGGGCGTTTGCGTCACCATGCAGAACTCAGAAGCGAATATTGAAACTCAGGGTGCTGTGCCTCATGCAGCAATGTTTTATGTTGGACAGTCGCTACTCACGTAGTCTTCGAATTTGGTGATCTCCTCCTCCAGCATGTCCGTTCCCACCTTGTCGTCTTCCACGACACACTGAATCTGCAGCTTGCGGATGCCATAACCCACTGGCATGAGCTTGGAAGTTCCCCACACCAGGCCATCCGCCTGCACTGAGCGCACGCACTCCTCCAGCTTGGCCATGTCCGTCTCATCGTCCCACTAGGGGGCGAAATCAATGTTATTCAGGAAACGGCTGAGTGTCCCAAGTGCGTTAGATGCTACTGTACCGAGACCGCTGTGCACTATGGGTAAGAGCATTTTTTAAATGACTGCACAGCTTCAGCTCTAACAACTGTACCACCTGTATAGTATTTATGCTCTCCGTTGCATTTTCTTCCAAATTTTGTAACAATGTTAATGTTTTGTAGCATCTACAGTGTCTCTTGTCCTAATGTGTTTAATGAGCACAGGCCAAGTCAAACTCCTACGTACATCTTATTTACATACAGCAAGAAGGAGTGTGAGAACTACAAAGAAAGGTTAAGAAATAAAAGTTATGCAAAATGTAGCATCTAACTGTAGCCGAGCAGAAGTCTCGACGAGAAAGAGGAAGCAGAGATGGGGGAGCCAAGCAAAGGCTGGCAAGACTCACAGGTTTGACATCCAACAGGATGGAGGATTTTGCGATGACAGCGGGCTTCTTGGCTTTCCTCTCTGCGTACTCCTTCACCCTCTGCTCGCGGATGCGCTCTGCCTCTGTGTCCTCCTCGTCGTCACTGCCAAACAGGTCCAGGTCGTCGTCGTCATCGTCTTCCTCGACTGGGGCGCGGCCCTTGGGTTGCTGGACTGGGGCAGCCTGAGGGTTTGAAAGATTTGGGTGTTCTATCACACGTCCTCAATATGACCTGGCAAAATGGGTCTTCTGTAGTCCAGCCAAATGGTACAGCAATCAAAAACATCTCTCATGCCCACATGATCTAACAACCCAGGTTCAAATACCACCCTCTGCTGTATATACCCTTGATCACAGTAACTACACTGACTGGAACCAGTAAAACTTATCCAGCTGTTTAAATGGGTAAATCAATGTAAAGCAGCTTAACACTGCAAATCAGTTTGGAGGAAAGTGCCAGCTGAATGAATAAATGAAAATGTATTATCTGTAATAATGCGTGGACTTTCCACCAACAGTGAGGGTGCTTGTTGTATGTGGGAGTTACAGACCCCTGACCACTAGTGACTCCTCAGGTGTCTCACCTTGACACAGGTGGCAGCAGCTGCAGGTGTTGATGCTGCTGGGCCTTTTTCCAGGACGGCCACCCTGGACTCCAGCTTCGATAGAGCAGAACGCAAGTCCTGCACCACTGAGAGAGATAAAAAGAAAAAAAAAAGGAGTGAGATGGGACAGAGCTCAGGACTGCTGGGATATATGCTGCAAAATTAACCTTTTAAATCAAAAAGCAAATGACAATATAACTACATAGATATATCAATATTACAACAGGCTGAACTGCTATGTACTCCTTGTCATTTTTTTGATTGTACAGATAATAAAGCAAACTGGCCAGATGCTGACGACTAACACATTTACTATGTGATGAAATAACAGGAGATGGTGGAGATACACATTTTTCATTCCCTGCCATTTTTAACTTAAACTTGAAGTTTCAAGTTAATACACACAATAAGCAGGTGATCACAATTATTTTTTCCAGCACGCTATAGCTTCAGCCGACGTTTTTACAGAACTTAGCCTGTCACTAAATTAAGGGACATATTAAGCTTTCATTAACTGTTAATGAAAGAACAAAGTTCCAGTCCCAGTTGTGTTTGTATGTTGACGACCCAGTGTGTATATTATATATTAGGACATCAGCCTCCAAACTGATCAAAATACTACAAGGGATAGAAACTTACCTTTGTGCAGGCTCTGGTTCTCCAGCTCCAAACTTTTCATGCGCGTGATCAGCTCACTGTTGTCACCGGTACTGGCTGCCGCAGACTACGGAAATACAGGTTAGAGGTCTAAGGTCACTGCACCAATAGGAAAGCACAACATAGTCCAAATGTGAGCCTTCCCAGAGCCACAGAAACCTCCTTTGGACATCAGAGTACAATCCAACCACTGCAGACGTGCTCCTTCACATGGCGACAAGCAGCAAGGAGAAGGCCGACTCAAACGGCACTTGCAGCACCCAGTCTGTTCTCTCAACACCTGTCTCTGAATGGTTTAGAAAGGGAGGCACAGGTGCTGACACAAAAATACCAAACGCGATCAGTTCGGGACCCAACCTCCCGAAGCAGTTCAGCCTGAAGCAACTAAACTGGCGATAACTATTTTGCCCGGTTGCACGTTTAACCATTCACAGGAAGACGTGCATTCTCGTGTCTCAGGGGAACATCCTAACAGCAAAATAGCAGACGGCAACATCTGTCCCTGACGGCAGGGATGGCTTCAAATAATCAGTTTAGTGTCCATTTGCTGGAGCCACTTTGAGGTGGAAATCACCTCCTGCCTGTCTGACACACACAGACACAGGCTGAAATCAAAGAGCGAGCCCATGATTTTAAAATGGAAGTGTGGACCTGTGTAGATATCCAAGGGACTGCAGGATCATGGGTAAAGCTGGCAAAGCAGAAAGAAACAGCTGAGATATGGAGGGGCGGCCCTCAAGAGAGGGTGTCCGTTTGCAGCAGGAAAAGGGAGGGACTTACAGGCTGGCTTTGGTGGTTCTTAGGGGAGCGGGAAGAACCTTTCCCAGGATGCAGGGTTGTCTTCAGCTGGATTTTAGTTGGGGGCAGGGATGTGGGGAAATGAAGGGTAGGGGAAGGAAAGAGGGGAAGGAAAGGAGGACAGAACAGTGTGAAGCTAGAGGTGCAGGGAGAAGGCAGAAGCTCAGGAGTGCAGTTGACCAGGAGCAAGGCTGGGAAAATCTCACTCTGCTTTAAAATACGTGATGAAGAACAGGTCACAGATGGCAAACAGGAGGCCCTAGCACAGGTTCTGTTTTCACAGATAGGAGCAAGGATAACAAGGGCATCATGGTATGTAGAATGAAAACCACAGAATCTCCATGCAGGGTCATAAGTACATGCACACACATGCAGCCAGGGGAAAGAAATCTGGCCTTGTTATCAAACTACAACATAATTATAACCATGTTATCATATTTAAACATCCCCTCATCAGGGAAGAGATACCATCCTGATCTGCCATGCCCACACACACACACACACACACACACACACACACACACACACACACACACACACACACACACACACACACGGATCACATNTCTGCCATGCCCCCACACACACACACACACACACACACACACACACACACACACACACACACACACACACACACACACACGGATCACATTCCATAACAGCGGCAACCACCACAATACCTCTTGCTGGCTGCCAATGCCCCCCCCCCCAACTACTTTTGGCATAAACCCTGAATAAATGAACTTCCATGAACTACAGATTGCCCAAGGTCATACAAACCATGCACATATAGACAAACATCAACAGAGGGGTTGCGGATTGACACGTCCCCTGCTTACATATCAGGGGTATTACCTTGCCACACTATAAACCTTTCTTATCTACATAATAACAATTTCTACTTTTTTAATTCAAATAAAAACAATTTATGCAATTTAGTGTTAAAATACCATGTGCACCAAGAGACAGCATTAAGTGTATGAAATTACTTCACTGCACCTGACCAAGCAGATCAGACCACCTTTTATTGCATTTCCCTTTGATCAAAACACTAGTCCATCAAAACAGATTCAAATTTCCTATCTGGTAAGATGTTCATTGACTTCTTGGTCATCTTCATGGACTCCCATGTTTTCTTGCTGTGCTGCTTTGAAAAACTTGGTGTCACTGCACATTATGAAGGTCTACAAGTATATTAATTATAAGTATAAATCATGAAAATGAGATAAATTGGGTGCTCTTTGGTTTAAAGTGAGTGAGCCACTGAAATTCTGCGAGATCAAGAAGAAATGAAAAAGGTAGAAGACCAAAAAATATGATGCTGGTTCTGGGAACAATGTTGCTCTCTAATCTGAAAACTATTTCAACTTCATAAACACTTGTTGAAAACAGTGAGCTGCTTCCCATAAAAAAAGCTTACCCAGAAAATGCTGAACAAACAGGCACACAGATTCCAGAACTGAGTTCTTGTTTCCCGTCTTCTATGGCATTCAAACCACGTGGAGGTAAACGACTAGAATTTTCATGCATCCGTGGGTTAAGAGAAAACATCACAGCTGCCACAGTGACCTGGGAGGTGGAGCACAGAGGAGGTGTGGCCTCTGGGGACTGGTTGCTGCAGGTGAGCAGGCATGGACAGGTAAAGTGCACGCATGCAGTCAGACTGTCATGCTGGCAAAAAGGATGGCGATGAATGATGTGAACACTGTGGAGGGGAAGGAGGACGTCCCATAATTGTGCAACCAGACGCGATTGTGATTTATTAATATATCCCTCCACAAGTACAATCAGCCCATCTAATTCTGAAAAGCCTGGATTTGCAACACAAAAGCCACATGAAGGAAAAGTGAATTTTAAAAAAATGTGCAAACTACTCCAGGAGCAAAGAGTTGAGAAAGAAATGAGCCGCTGTGAAACACGAAACAGAATCAAAGAGGGAAGAGGAACAGAAAGATTGGTACACACACGAAAGTGCCCTATTTCATTGGAAGAAGCAACTAGAGACTTGAACCTTTTAACACAGTGCTGATAAGCACAGGCTACAGAATTATGGGACGGGAGAAGTGATGCTGGGTGGGACAAGAGGGGTGAGGATGACCCTGGATGGGAGCTCAGAGAAAGTCACCTCCCCTCCTCAAGATGAATGGGAATGTGAGGATGGACCAGGAGGAGAATGTGCAGGTTCCTCACTGAGAACCCCCAGACAGGCAACAGGTGAGCTAGCGATTGGCATAGCCACAGTCCGGCCGGCTGAGGGAGCGCAGTACTCACTCCGGCTAGCGATTTCTGGATATTCTCGCGGGCTCTGGCAATGTCCTGTAGAATGGTATTAGCTCCAGTCTCCTGCGGGGACACAGGGGGGCAGAGAGAAGCGGGTCAAACAGACAAGCGCAGACGCAACGCTGTGGGGCTTTGCCAGCAGCAAGAGAGGGACAAAGGCAGGTCCAGGCATGCACGCGCACGCACGCACGTGCGCACACACACACACACACACGACAGGGGTACATAAAAGGGAAGGTGCAGATGAACCCCACAATCAGGCTAAAGCGAAAAAACACCTAATGTATGACCCGCATGCAAGGACACAAACACAGGGGCACAGCAGCTTTTGACTGCCACCAGGGCACCTTCTTGCCTTCCCCCAGGCCTTTCAGCCCCCATTCACAGAAACATCTTCCCAACTAATCCATCTCCGTACTGAAGACAAATGCGCAAGCTGGGATGTACTGAACAGAGTACAACACGGAGAAGAAAGTACACCCTCATTCAATTCTATGGGTTTATATATCAGGATGTAACACAAAATTATCTTGCTCCTCATTCGATCCTACACTCAGGTAAATAATCTCATGTGACAAACAACACATAAAAAAGTAAGCTAATTTGAAGAAGCCATCTTGAAGCACCAGTAAGACCTGTGAAATCCATTCTGAGATGTTCAAATAGCCTCTTGAGCAGTGTCAGCACCTGGCTGTTACAGGATCCCAGCCACACACCTGAAACACACTGTCCTTTCACTAGTTGTGCCGAAACAGCAGACGTCCTTGATCTCACCAACACACACACCTTATTTTTGGTTTACACACCAACTATTTCAATGCAGAAACACACCCAACTTGAATCATCCCCCCCCAGGGCGAGAACAACACTCAGGCATGTAACTTGCAGAAGCGCCAGGCTGCTGTCCATGTGAGAACTTCTCTGACAAGGAGCATGTGGTGCTGCACCTCTCTGAGATCGCACACACCCCTGTGGGTCAAACTAGGTGACACCTTTCTTTTTTGCACTGCACTCATTTCCCCCTTTTTCATCATTACCTGTTCCCCTTTTCTGAAGATTGTTCCCCACAAATACTGAAAAACAGCAGTCCTAAGGTGTCCACATGCAATCAGATGTGCAACCTGAAACCCGATGTGTTGTGAAATACCACAGGAACTCTACTAGAACTTCATGAAAAGCATGGGGTGGAAAAAAACAATGTCACAGAGGAAAATATTTTCATTTCTTTACAAACGAGACATTAGACACTATTTTAATCGCTTATAACTTACTCTTTTAGCTGATACTTTTCATAAAAGCAGCTTACAATGATTAACCCATTCACACAAGTGTATTTTTGTTATTGGAGCAATTCAGGGCAAGTACCTTGCTCAAGGGTACTACAGCAGGAGGTGGGTTTCAAACCTGTGTCCTTCAGAGTCCAAAATACGCAGGTCCCTGTAACCCCCACATTGTGGGGTCAGAGGTTTTATCATCAAAAATATAGATATTCGCATTTCACATAAGGGCGCGAGAGAGAGAGAGAGAGAGTGTGTGTGTGTGTTTGCAGAGAATTTATGCCAAATCTGAACAGCTCAACTCTGAAAATGGCTGAGATACAGGCTCATCAAATCATACTTCTTTGGAAAGTAACAACCATGGAGATCAACAGCAGTGCAGGCTTGGATTAAAAGTTCACCCGATGAAATGCAATGTGGAGAAGGGTTATAGTTCCATAGCCAACCAGCTGGTCCAGTACAGGTGGGTTCCTAGCTGAGATACAAAGGTATCTGGGAGCCACTGTGCATAGGGTGAGTGGTACCTGTGTTGTGCGTGTGGGGCCATTGACTCCCTCGTAGAAGCGACGTTCAGCCTCGTCATACTGCGGCTTCTCAAACCAGATCTTCTCCTGGGCCAAGTACTGTGCTGTGCTCATTGTGCTGTAAAGGGTAGAGACAGAAAACGTCACACACTCTCACAGACGGTGAATACACACAGCGAGTTGAGTGCTGCAATCCACACTAGCCTGTGTCCAATGAGGGTCATTTCACCTCAGGTTCTGCTCCCAAATCTGATATTAGCAACTCCCACTTCACAAGAACATTGCATAACTCATACGATAGCTTATACAGCTCCTACAGGTCTTCAATAACATGTATTTTGAGTTTAAAAAAATGAAGTGAGACCACTTTCAAGTACAGGGCAGCAAGAAATGCGATCAGTGGTCAAATTGCCACCACCCAAAATAGTAGTGATTACAAAGGGTCCTATGTGGCCTAGAGCCCACAAACCACACACTGCTGCATGTGGCCATGAGTTAGAGGCCACCCACCCACACACACACACACACACACACACACACACAGTATCAGTCACCCCTAAAACCAGCGGCTTAAAGCACCTCAAACGGCTTTTAACAAAGCAGGAAAAATGATAAACCAAAAGTAAGGCTTCAACCAAATATAAATAAAGTCAGGAAATAATTTGTAAAGGATTCAAAGCTTCTTCCTGTTCTGTATTAAGAAAATATTGATAGCTTTGTGGAAAACACCTTTACCTCAGCAAAACAGCTGCCTGAAATACAATGACTGGTCTGAAAGTCAAACAGTGAGTTTTATACAGACATGCCAGGTGTAACAGCATTTAAATAAAAAAGCATAAATTAGAATAAGAAAAACATAAAAAGCAAGAAGGAACACAAGCAAACACACATTAGACGATCTTCCCTCTCCTGAGAGGAGCCATACTTGTCCCTCCGAGGGGTGCGGTCCTCTTTAGAAACGGGCCTCTTGCCCTTCGGCACCTGTGTCCCCTTGCTTGTCTCCTTTGCTCTCTGGGGGTCTGGCCCTCCCTGGGGTGAAGGAGAAGGCCGCCCGTACAGGTTCTGGTAGTAGGCTGACTCTGCCAGGTCGTAGCGGGGCTTCTCCACCCACACATCCTTGAGCAGCTCGGCTGGGAAGGGAGGCAGTCCGTTGACGGAGCGCTGCTGGGCGGCCAGCGGAGATGGGGCGGCAGGAGTAGCGGGGGTGGGAGTGAGGGTGAGGTATCCCTCGTCAGGGGTGTCCGGTGCGGTCAGGTGGCATCCAGACCGAAGGGGGAGCGAGGCGGGGGCTGGAGGAAGAGTGGAGTCCACATTTGGCTGGGCACGCTCCATGAAGCGGCTTTCCGCCGAGTCGAAGGCCAGCTTGTTGACCCACACTGCCCTCACCAGGTGGTGACAGGCAACCTGGTCTGCATGGCGACACTCAGCCATCGGCATGGACACAGTTGCAGGTGGGGAGGGGGGATTTTCTTGGTGCGGTGATGGTGTAGCGACCACATCAGTGGACACGGTGCCATTCAGATTAAGAGAGCCAACGAGCCACTTCTGGTAGGAGCTCTCAGCCCGTTCGTAGACACTGCGCTCGAACCATATGGTTTCTGCTTGGAGGCCCTGCAGTGCAGAACTGGGCCCTGAGGTCTGGACCTCGCTTGGGGACAGTTGTTGGTTGTCCCCGCGATTCAGCTGACCCTCTCCACTGGGGGCTTGGCTTTCCCTGCGAGAGGAGCGCTTGCGACGCCTTTGCCTCTTTCCACCTCGCCTGGCATCTCCGTTCAGACTGCTGCTCTCCGGAGAGGAGGAGGTGCAGCCTCCGTTGCCTCCCTGCAGTACGACTCCAGACCACCCCCCTGCAGCCACACTGATGGTGCTGTCTGCCTGAAGCTGCCTCTCTGCCTGATCCAGCTTGGCATTATCCATGGTTCAACTTGAGGAGCCTCTTTACTTCCCTTGTTTCCAAATGCAGCACAGAAAAAGGAGAAAGGGAGAAGCGACAGGGACAGGCTACAGGGTTAGTTTCAGCGACGCACAGAGGACAAAGGGTATGAAGAACACGATGGGTGTGATCCAGAGACCACTGGCACTTCATAAACCAATACGGTTCATCTGCATACGGCCGGATATTGAAATGACCAGATGTTCCAGTGCATCACAATATAATTTATTCGGTATATTTTTATTTTATAATTTAAGTGGATGGTTAACTAGCAAAATGAAACCTAAATTCCTTAAAACAATCAGTTTGAAGTGATTTTTGAGCATCCAATGTAAAAACATATTTGGAAATGGATAACTGGAGAGCACTGCTGTATTGTTTGCAACAGGCTCCTCCCTCCAATCAAGGGAATAATAATTTTGCCCCCTAAATGGTAGGATACTGGATGAAATTATTAATTTGTTAAAATTAAAAAAACCGACATATTCCGTGAGTTACATAATGTCAAAATTATTTTAAAAAATGGTTTTTAATCTCATGATTCATCAAAATTGGCATCGGTCCCCCATTAGTCTGGTCATACAAAGATGAACTGTCTCTCTTTTTAGGATCTTTAGTTCGAAGTTCTTGTGATCCTGGTTTCACAGACCTCCACTACAGCTGACCAACACAACACAGCTGCACACTTTAATGCACCAGAATAAACTCAGTCCAGGGCCCAGATCAGCCCCCCACCCCCACTATGTGCAAATGGAGCAGCATGCAATGCAGAACAAAAAGACAAATGCAAGGAAATAAAACACTGTACAAAATATCACACAGCCTAGATGGAATGGAATTCATTGTGACCTCATTCTCTCTTCTCAAACCTTCCGTCTTCCACAACACAGTCAAGTGTGACGTCATAAGGTGCCTCGGGTGAGCACCACCCAGCAAGTAAACCTAAAATTGTTTGTAAGAAACAACAGAGCTGCTCAGGATGTCTCATCACCTGCGGCTTTTACCGAAGGCACCAACAGCAGGATCCTCAAAGCTCCGAGCACAAAACGTAATGTGGATGAAAATATTTTGTGTGATCTAACAAATGTTAAAACAACAGCAAAACAAACCTTTGTGTTTCCTGAATATTCACCACTAAAAAAAGAAAAAAAAAAATCAAGCGAAAATCAGGTCACAAAGAATAAATGGCATGTCACCGTGAAGTACAGAACACGTTTAATTTCTGGGACACAGAAAAACAATGAGGGATCAACACAAATGGAATGTGATCGCACAGCAAAATGGCTTTGACTTGACAGGGCCACACCGTGGATTCATGCACAACTACAACACGGATAAGCCCACCGCAGGGCACACGCGCGCCTACACAGCAACACTGAAGGAGCAGCAGCCTGCTGTCCAGTACTCACCGTCCGGGAGACTTCGCCGCAACACTTCACTGAACAAGAGGCACGGGCTCCTTTTACCAAGAAGCATCGACGGAAGTGGTTAGAAAGACACGTTACAGTGGCGGCGGCAGCGCACAGGCAGACATTTTCTTTTATTCATTTGGCTCCAAAGCATCTTATAATGTTAACAGTAACTTACACATTAAACAGCAGGGTAATTTTTACTGCATCAACTGAGGGCAGGTACCCTGAGGGTACTACAGCAGGCAGTGGGATTCCTTCAAGACCAAGATGGCAGCTCTAACCCCCCCCCCCCCCAAATAAAGCATTTTTAACCAGTTACTTTATAAATACACTAGTCTTTCTTGCTGAGTTTTGAGGAGGCCTTTCCAACATTCAACCACTTCGACACAAAGGAACAAATGACATTTGATCCAGTTACATCAGTTTTTGACAGTGACAGGGCTGCAAAAAATGAACTAAGGAATTAAGTAAACTGCACAATTTTTACATCTTTGAAAATATGAAAAGAGCGTGTGAAGTGTGAATTAAACAATTTTTTTTTTTTTTTTTAAAAAACCTTCCAGGCCGGTTCTTGTCAGAAGTCACTGGAATGAAGGGGTTAAACACCCTGACGTCGCCCAAAGGACCAGCGAATCGACGAATTATTACAAATAATCACACCTAAGCTTACGGCCATTTTTATTTCGCCACACACCGACAATTTATCAGAAAACTGAGACCAAAAAGGGCGGCAGAATGACATAAATTCAGATATGTAGGCGTGTGAAAAGCGCTGTCGCCGCGTGAAGAGTCCTGCGCGCGCAGAATACCCCGGATCATCCATGTGTCAAAGGATAAATGTAGGAAAAAAGACAAGTACTTTAAACGGAGGAATTTCCAACAAAAACACACTAGTCTGCCCTCGAAACCGTGATATTTTTACTCACTTTTGTGGGCTTTGTGTTCGGTTGATTCAGCTGATCGTGAGCACGCTGCAGTCTCGCGCAGTGCGGAGGAACAGAAAGGAGCTGTGAAGGGAACTACGTCAGCATATTAGGTGAGGGGGGGAGTAGGAGCGCTTTCTTTTTCACAGATTTCATAATTCCTGCCGCTCACAAAATCTCAGTATCGATACATACATTCACAACACTGGCCGCATATATTAAACCTCTGTCTGTTATGTTCTAGTGTCTTTATTGTGAGGTTATCGGTCAGCTGTCAAACATGGTACATTCCGCTAGAAAGGCGCATGCGTGGCTTCCTGGTTTACGTGATGCTGCGACTGCGCAGTGACGAAGTTCAACCGGTCGCCGGGTGGCGGCTGTCAATCACGCTTGTTCTTCAGGTTCTGGTTCTCAGGAGCTTCACAGCGTGTTCGCGGTGACCGATGGTTCGGTTTGGTGCGGTCCGAGCTCGTTTTTGGAACAAAACATATAAGGACATGGCTATAGCGCGTCATATGTTCCTCTAACAACAAAGCTGTAAAGATCACAGTCATTTGACCTGAACACGCAAGTGGACGTTACTACATTTCCTCAGTTGCTAAGAGTCTGAATATTAAAAAAAAACTGGTGTACAAAAGATTACATTAAACAGCTAGGTCCATAAGTTGCGGTATTTTAGTGAGGCTAATATTCTAGCAACATTAGCATTTGTCAACAGTTACAAACATCACATTCTATACAAAATTATATTAAACGGCTTTTAATGAACTACAACAACGCCAATGCCCTGTAGAAGTGACGCGTTGCACACAAACACCAATGAGAGGCTCGACCGTATACCACGTGATTAGACGTGGACGAGCGGGAGGCCAGCAGTGGTTGTGTAATTAGCATATCGAGTCGTGATTGGTGGATGACTGTTACCGTCCGACACCAGGATGGCCGAGTGGTTAAGGCGTTGGACTTAAGATCCAGTGGGTATATATCCGCGTGGGTTCGAACCCCACTCCTGGTAGCTGTTCCTTTACTTTAGGAAAGACAAAAATGCACCTTTCTCAACACCTAAAGTGCATGGTATATTTACAGGTTAAAGGGACAGGTTTGTTAACGTCACCAGTGTTAAGAGTGTGTAATTTATACAGGCCAGCGGGTGGCGTAGTGTTTAAGCAGATGGTTCTTCGGCATACAGTTCCTGTGTTGAAGCTTCTGACAGCAGTAAGAAGACCATGCTGTATAAATCACTGCAGGTGCTCATATTTGTCACCAGGCAGCAATAAGTATAACTGTGGAAGTATACTAATGCTTTAGTGGAACACTTTCTAATACAGATGATCTATGTTTTCACACATACAGAGCTTGAAGCAGCACTTTCTGCTCCTCTCTGGAGGAACCTGAGAGCGATGTCGTCACATGGGATGGAAGATGTTAGGATGAGCTTCCCCCTCACCGGTGGCCATGAGTCTCGACCCACCGTGTTTGAATAGCCCAAGTTTAATCACTGTTTGAAATACAAGTCGGTTCTTTCCCACATTTAAACGCTTTGATATATTTCTAATCCCAGTGTAATTATTTGTAAATAAACTACTGTCTGTGTAGCAAACCAAAATAACTGAAAATGTAATGTTGCATTTTGGTGATATTAATTTCTCAAATGTTTGCTGGGCTTCCAGGGTCATCACATCTATGTGATGCTCTTTGAACATAAGAGGTGCTGACTGAACAGTTTATTCAGCTTTTACTGTCCTACACAATGATGTCCTTAGCAGAATAACCTGTCTTACCTGCTACTACAGGTGCTATTTTTCTATGTGTAGAAGCCCAGGAGGGGGGTGGCCGCTGACACACGGACCCCCAGAGGTTTATTTTTATCCCCCCCCAGTTGGGAGTTTTTTATTTTCCTCTCCTCAGTTGCTGGCAGATTTACTGCATTGGGCTCGGTGACCTTTATCTACAGCCTCACTGTGTACCTGTTACCCATCCTGTGGTTTTAATCTGCTCTTCAGCTCCACGTGTTGCTGTGAAAAGAAGCTTCTACAAAAGTGAATTGAATTGAATTGAATTTTAAAAGATGTGTATTACCTCTTATTCAATTATGTAGAGTTTTTGTTACTTAGACTGATAAAGAATGTAGACAGGTTGAACATATAAGGCATAAACTAAAAGAATTTACTTGTGAACTTGCTCCGGGGCAGAGGAAACAATGCAGAAGCAACTAATCCAGAGTGTCAAAACAATCCCTTCATTTGCCATCACTCATAACTGTGTTCACATTCTCATGAATACAGAGCAGTGCCATCGAATGATGAGCCAGCGTAGGTGACGACAGCGGTGGAAAAACTTGCCAGATGTCTGCCTGTGTGTGTGTGAGGTCCACACATTGTAAACAGTCCTCAGAGGGATTAACTTTCTGCATTATTAACATTATTAAAGAAACACATGATCCCGTGTTGGACCTACAGTGATGGTACAGTTGAGCAGCGGGGGGCGCTGTTGTCTCACAGCTCCTGGGGGGGCTGCTGACTCTGAGGAGCCCTTAGTGTGTGATTGAATTGCAGTGAACTGGGGACCTGCTCAGAGTTTACCTTGTTTTACTCCATTTGTACCCTAGATGGGCTCTGGACCCTGCAGTAAGACACGTAGTTGCTGATAATGTATTAATGTGTTTCCTTGAACCAGCTGGTCATGAAGACTTGTGCTTCAGCTTCATGGTCAGACAGAAGAAATAAACAAGTGACTGGTAACCCACGTGTGAATAGGACTATAAAGAAATGCATATTAAAATATTCATAACACATTTACAGAAACAACATGAACAGCTGGGCCTACAGTTGAGTTTCAGTTCGAATGCCAAGACTGAAAGGGCATCTTTGATGCTATGCAACCACCACTTAGGGCTGCACTGCCTAATGCTGATTTATTTATTCCTGAAATATTGCATTTAATATTTACGGCTACAGTTAAAGAGGTAGAAGTCCAGTCCCTGAAAGCGTAGAATTAAAAAATTAAACAGATTTTTAATTTATGGTGAAAACCTGAGCGGGAACCAAAGAAAGCGAGGTACGAGGTATGAGTTATGAGAATAAATTATTCTCCCCTTCCTTACAGCCTTACAAACAAAATATTGGCTTTGTTTTTTTTTTTTTGCTTTTCAGTTAAATATTAAACACAGTTAGGAGTGATGGCAAATGAAAGGATTGTTTCCACAACCTTGAGCGTGGAAATTGATATCATAACAAGTGTACATGACACTAAGATCACACCACAAAGGTTGTCAGCCTCAAATATTGCTGGGTCGCCTGTATGCAGGGTTTGCTCCCTGTAAGTCACCTTTCATTATTTTTTAACTGTCATCATATTCAGTTATTTAAAAATACTGTGCTACTCTCTGTTGGTGTCAAATAAACACTCCACAGTGTTCACAGTACATTGTTTGGCAGAAAAGTGTTAGCTAAATAAAAAAACATAAATGAACACAAATCTTCATAAAGATTTGATGAACTATTTAGCTATTAAGAAAACAAGTATCGATTCAAACAGACCAATTTTGACCCCCCTGGTAGAGCAAATCCACCATATTGCGATGTGATTTTTCCAGCATCACAGTGCAAAGGCTACACACTGAGGGGTCTCTGTATGGCATCAGGGACACACCCTCTGCACCAGTGCCCTGTGAAGTTTACTATAACCTGGATGCTGATAAAAGCTTTGTTTAATACACCGCATGCACGTATCTCTGCTCTTGTCCAACGCACCTTCATGGTTACTTACGGCCTATTTTCTGGACTGCTACACCAGTGGAAGATCCTACTTGTGCCTTTTGGCCTAAGTAGCTCGAGGAGAACGTTGACAAGCATTGATCCTGTAAATCAATTTCAATGATTGTTGTTCAGTCCTTACTGTAGATTCTTAAGACTTTTCATCAGAGACTCCGAGGTCTAAGTTAAGTACCAGGAAGCTGTGCAGACGCTTTGGAAGAAGTGCCACGTGACTAATTCCCTCACCGCTGGACTGGCAGCATATTTTAACTCACTGATTTATGAAGTTATGAAGATGCTAGAAGAAGCAGGTGGGGGGGGGGGCAGTTAGAGGTAATACCTTGTGTCTGTAGGACCCAGGTTTGAATCTCTGCTCCTGCCTAAATACCTCTGATCAATGTACTTACTTCCCCAGTTCCAGTAAAAATCACCTAGCTGGATAAATGACATAAGTAAGTATCTTCACATCGTGTTTGGGGACTTTGAACCAGAAATGTTCAGGTTTCCACTGTTTGCTGTAAATCTCAACCTGCACATTCCAGGACACCACTGCTGGTGTGGTACACTGGTACACTCCTGTCTCACACTTTCTGCTTTCCGTCTTTCCGATGGCTACAGGGCCGAGGACGGGGAATAACTTCAAAACCCTGTCACCGGCATTCCGGGCTGCCAAAGGTATCATTACAATTATTAATCCATTCAGCAGATGCTTTTCTCCATTGTGCCTTACAGTGTATAATCTTCAATATCAGACTTGTTGAATGTTTGTCTTCAGAAGGTAAATAAATCAAAATCCCGTTTTTCTAACCTTCATTGAAAGAAATTCACCCTTAACTCAAGATCGTAGAATCTCTTCCACGCCGCACAAACTGACACAAAACCCTCCACATCTTCAGATAACTCTAAATGGTGTCGATTCGTGTTCTAAGGCCTAAACATAAACAAGCGCACTTTTGTATATCCTATTTGAATTTTTTGGTGTAACTTTGTTTTATGTGAAACTCATGATGTGTTAACATTTACTAAACCAAACGAGTCACTGCTTTTATGATATTTTAGGCACAAACTGCACTTTTGCACAATACACATTTCAGTAAAAGTTCCTATGAAATGAACAAAAGTCAACTATAAATTTCACCCTAAAATATGAGAAACTCAACCTAAAGGCTGAACGACAATGTATATTTGTACGATTGAGGACGCTGCAAAACCTTTTCTCCTATTAAATAAAACAGTACCAAATTATTATATTTCCATATTTTATTTAACAATGTCCTTTTTTTAATCTCACCCAAGTTATTACCTCTAACAGTGTGTGAAACAGAAGCCAAGACATGTGGTGGTTCGGGACATGAACGTGGCAGTAACTTCGATATTAAAAGCCACCATTAATAAACCGATATATAAATGAACTTTTTGAGGAGCATCAGCAGCAGTAACAGTTTTTAAAGAATGGAAATAACAATAACCATAATAACAAACAAAAAAGGAAATCATTTTGATGATTTCAAAAAGGTCAAATGATCTCAACAATGACTTTAATTGTTTCCTATTAAGGTCAGTGCTCATGTTCAGTAAAACTAAAGCCACAAAAGGCAGCAGATCTTCCCACAGCAGTCAGTATGTTTCAGAACATCATCTCCTTTCTGAAATTACTCCATATAAGTCCCTCGCACACAAACGGACATCCATACAAGACCACTGTCAGACGTAGGACTATTTTTTTTTTTTTTCCAAAGACAACCCAACACACTCGACTCTGGTTGACTCATGCATGTCACACGGGACCCGGGGTCCGATGCGCTGTAGGTTAACTAGGTAATCAAGTATTGAGACCCTTCCTCCGGGTGAAAAGTATATCATTTCAGAATTCTGTAACACACCTATTTACACAAACATTTATGTGTTTGTCATTTCAGAACACATATTAGCCACTACAGTTGTGTGATGTTCTTAGACACAAACAGCTGGAAAACACAGAGCATCAGAAGATGGATTTTTTTTTTTCTATCACCCCTTCCTGTAAGCGATGGTGAAGATGTAGGGGATAATGATTAGTGGCAAAGTGCGAAAAGCTCTAGTTCAGGGTCCGTACCTTTGTGCCTTTTCATTCATTTGGTTCAGTAAATGTAATGTTTACATAACTACACAACCAAAACCACAGCAGCCATCACTCATCCGTATATAAATGCAGTCGTCTTCCATTATGTACAATCTCTTCCATCTGATTTGGCTCACAAAGGTGGGTCACGAATTATCCTGACCAGTCGTGCTTAAAAGGGTCCCTTTATTTGGTGAAGTGTCCATCTATCTCAGCATTGTTTTGTGGGTCTGTCCTGGGATGGTCCCAGTTAACGGCAGTTGTGTTTAGAAAACTTTTCATGTCGAAGTTATACAACAGCATCTTTAAATACCTCCCCATCCATCCATCATTGCCAAAGGTTTCGACCCAAAGACGCTGGGTCCTTGTAGGGGTGGCCTTCACTGGAGTCTCGGGGCTAAAGAGCAGAGCAGTTTCGCACCCTGAACACATACAGAAACATGCTACTAGATATAAACTTATATGCCTGTGGTAGTGTAGCCGCTAATGTATATGTATCCAGACCCCTACTACAGACGCACAAAAAAACTCTATCACAGCTTATATCTCAAAAAGACATTTAGAAAGGCTTGTTTAAATAAATAAAAATAAATTATATAAAACATACATTCTGTTAAATAGTAAAAAGAAACATTATTCACTCTCTGTGAAAAACCACAGATTAAATTCCAGTGAGTTTACAAACATATGCTCAGACAGAATAACTGACGTAGAAACGGAACAGCGGCCGGCTAGTGTCCCCGCTCAGACAGAATAACTGACGTAGAAATGGAACAGGGGCCGGCTAGCGTCCCCGCTCAGACAGAATAACTGACGTAGAAACGGAACAGCAGACAGCTCAGACAGACACTGACAGCCTTTTGATCAAGGTGAGAAACCGGTGGAGAGGCTCTCCTTATCCCATCCAGCAATAGCTCAAGCGGAGGAGAGTGACGTGACCCAAACAGGGCCGTGCCGTGAAGCCTGCCAACATTTCCCAACTATTGTGATAATTGCCTGACAGATACCGAAATGTGGATTTCAAGTCCTCCTCCTGACCTCAGCAGAAATCACTGGCGCTGCAGAGGACGCAGTAAGTTTGCATATGGAATTATTAGCATGGCACATATTTTGGCACTGGAGTAAAATATGCAAGATCAGATCTTTCTTCATCTGGCAGGATGGAACTAATGTTTTTGTTCAAATTCAGTGGAAATATCTCGTGCGGTACCTCCACTCTACTCGACTCCGGGCTGATTCTGCTGCAGTTTCACGTTACTTGGGAGCAATCCTTCAGCAGGGTTTCATTCCTTCTAGATGGCAAACTGGACTGAGGAGGGTAATGTGGTAAAGAAGTGCAACACTGCGGTATACATCTTTTTCCTGTTTTTTTTTTTTAAGATAACAGCAGCTCTTTTCTGCCTTATTACCCAAGTTTAGAAAGATTACTAACCCTACACTTTAACATGTTTGGAAACAATGACAGCTTTGTCTAGAATCCTGAATGGAATGTAAAACAATAGAATGCCGCACAAAGAGAAACACACAATGCAAATGACATTAACTGAGGTAAGGGGCTGAAAACTAGTCGAAATGGAGGGGATGGAGGTGAAGTGGAGGGGGTTGGAATGAAGCACAGCACATTGATGGAAAAGGAGCTGAGGTCTTAGTTCCAGAGGACACAGTACAGTGGTCATCAGAGGATGGGTGGCATTTCTGTACGGCCAGGTCTTGGGCGTGTACGTGGCCCGTGGCCCCTGCAAGAGCACGGTGGCTGATCCTTTGGCCCATTCTGGTGAGATGGTTGCAGGCTGGGACAAGTCCAGAGCAGGTCCGAGCTGCAGGACAGAGACTCCACACGTGCCCGTTCATTTGTCTGGGAAGATTCACTAGTCTGACATCAGTTTTACAGTGTTCTCCCTCCCTTGTTGTGTGTGTGTGTGTGTGTGTGTGTGTGTGTGTGTGTGTGTGTGTGTGTGTGTGTGTGTGTGTGTGTTTTCTCTGTCCGGCAAAGTGAGCATGTAGCTGTACCTTGGACCGGCGCATGTTCATACCAGTGTGTCTGTGTGGATCCCTGATCTTGTAAACATTTGTTATCTGTCAGCTGAATTTATTAAATTAATGTGTGGACAGAATGTGTGTGTGTGTGTGTGTGTGTGTGTGTGTGTGTGTGTGTGTGTGTGTGTGTGTGTGTGTGTGTGTGGGTAGTACTACAAGAAACCTGCCGCTCTAGGAGGTCCAAGGGTCGCTGCTTCATTATTTGTTAAATTAAATGAATACCCTTCAGAAAGGTTCGGTGTGTCCTCGGAATTTCGTGCATTTCTCAGATGAGGAAAAATAAAAACATGTAAAAAAAAATAAATTGTCAGCAGACCGCCACACAAAGAGAGCGTTTGTGTGTCAAAATCCTGGCCAGTTTGACTTATTTGTGAACAGTTTAAAATGTATTGCAAAAGAAAAAAAAAAAACCCTGTTGAAATATATGGGATCTGATTTGACAAACGGGTATGTTTACTTTTTTATATATGCGTCTTTGCCTGGGTTGTGTGTGAGGGGGTGAATTGAAGTGTGTATGCAAGTGCGCCTTCTGTGCTCAAATTCCCTTTTGTGTATGTGTGCATATATGATATGTGTGTATGTATGTACGCACTTGAACCGTGCTCTGAGTGTGTGTCAGGGACTGTATGCGTGCACTGGTGTTGTTCTCAGTGTTACCCTGTTTCAGGACCCTGTGTGGTCGCCCTTTTTTGGAGAAGGGTGGGGCTATAGCACCCCGTCCATGAAGCTGGTGTCCAGCCTCTGGATCAGCACGCGGATGAAGGACATCTCCTTTCGCGTGTTCTCGAAGATGACCCGCGGGTCGTCCGATTGGCAGCGCAGGCAGTTGGGCGCCATCACCATGGCCAGGTTGCTGACGTCCATCTTGGTGACGGCCACATTGGCAGGCTGAGCAAACACCTGAACGTGGAGAGGAGGAGAGCCATACCGATGACATCGGCAACAACAGAAGAGCAGCTGGGGATGCCTGACTGTTCTATACACAGCTAGTCAGATTTAAAGATTAATAACCTGGCAAAAACACAATAGAATCCTTAACAATCAGTGTAACAAAAGCAGAAGAATTTGAACCATTTACATTTTTGGTAGCTTTGATTACTGAATATAGCAGAGCTATGAAGAAGATCAGGTCACAAATAGCCCCCATCCAAATCAAACCCTAATAACCATAAAGCCTTCATATTGTCAAAAAAAAATGAGAGGCCCAGAATACTAACTTTTTATGTTTGATCGGTTTTTCTTTTTTTTTGTCTGGCTGTGAATGATGGTCAGTACAAAGGACGATGAAAGAGGGGGTACGTCAGTAAAAACGCGGTGCTATCTAAGGGTGTTAGAAGTACCACAGATCGAATGAGTAAGACGTGAGGAGATGGTTAGAGTTTTGCAAGGCAAACTCCTCCTCGAGACAGTGGCAAGAGAGGAGAGGAAAGTGGTGCGGCCCCATTGCGAAGATGGTTTTGACCGTGGTCTTCAAGGCGACATGGACGGGGAAGGAGGAAGGGCAGGAATGTGAGTATGATACAGTATACAGTATGCATGGATGACAAGTCACTGTGGATAAACTACTTATACTCAGTCCGGATATAAACTTCACTGCACTAGACATCAAAAAGCATGGAACAAAGTGGTTGACCACCTCAGCATTGAAGAAGAGCCCCGGCTGGAAGGAAAGAGGCAGCAGGTAGGCCTACACTGTGACAGGTTGGCGCAGGCAGTGAGACCAACCTGCAGAAAGCGGATGAGGTAGCACAGCACCAGCTTATTGATGTGGGGCAGACCCAGCACAACGTTGATAGCAGCCTCTGGGTTGTCGTAGTTGGAGATGCATTCTTCATAAAATTCATGGGGAATTAGGGGCTCCTCCAGCTCCCGGTACCACAGCTTCAGCAGGGAGGCTGGAGAGGAGAGAGAGAGAGAAACAGATGTCATAGCTTGAGCGTGTAGGTTCCAGGGTGTCAGAGAGATGCCTCCGAGTCTCGACAGGGAGCTCTGGGTGAAACCAGTTAAAGCTTCGGGATGGAGGCCGTAGGGTAGGAGAGACAGGTGAGTTTCAGTAGGTTTGGCTGCAGGCGAGGAAAATCACAGCATCAGCAGAATGACTGGTTCCAAAAACTGCACAGGTTCCTTTTTTTAGCAAGTGTATTTACTTAATATAAAGCTATATCCAAGATTTTTTACATAACCTTTCCAGTAAATTACTAGAGGGACATCTGTTTTATTCATCTCTTACGGATTGTGAAGATAACAGTGGACATGTCTGTGTGACTCATCCGTCAACTGCATCGAACAGGAGGTTCTGGAGATAGCATCATTTTTCTTTTCAGCAACTTTGAACAAGATTTTTTAGTGGAATTCAAAACGAATAAAAAAGTAGTAAGTGTCCCGTAGAGGCATCGTGTCACATTTACCCAACCTTGGGCTGTATGCTTAAATGACCAGACCACCACAGCCCTACGCTAGACAAGCAGTCAGTGGTAATAGATGTGTCGCAGGCGATTTTTGGTTATTATAGCTCTGTCTGAGGTTTCTACAGAAACTAAGGAATAAGCTGAAGGACATACATATTCTTAAGCTTCTACTGATGGCAAAGCAGTGGTGAAAGTGACTTTAGAGGCATGAAAATCAGATTACAAAGAGGTCCCTGCTGCCAGTTGTGTTTGTAAATTGAAGAGCTGGCATACTCATGTGCTTGGAGGAAGCAGGGGAGAAGTTGGGTTTGGCAAACAAGTGACAGCGAGTGAATCAGAGACAGAAGGGACGGATTCAATAGAACGTCTGACTGAGAAAAAGTGCAAATGATTTATAGTTGTCCTCCTCACCGACACTGACTAATATGACCTTGTCAAATGTGTAGGAAATTCCTTCCGTGTTTTTGTAGCACCTCCAAATGGTTTTACGGACTCTGGATCTGTTAAGCCACAGTCGTGCTTGATGTTCGGTATAAGAAAGCTGTTTCTTCTGGACTTTGTCCCAGCCTCTGGTACAACGGGCGTTTGTTCCTTCTGCTGAAAAAGTCCCAGTCGACATCATAACCTCCTTCATCTGCTATACTATCGCTTTTCAAACACAGAAACACCCGACATCCCAGGCATATCTTCACCTCGGCAAAACAGGAACGCAAAACAGGACACTAGCTTATATTTACACTCTCATTTAGCAGACACTTTTCTCCGAAGAGAAATACTGAGATTATCTGGCACTGAGCTGACATCTTTACCCAAGGTGATTTACTATACTAGATATGCTGCATTGAGGTCCCCACCTCCATTCACCCATATTTAGCAGCAGAGCAATATAACACACAAACACACAAGTTACAGGCAACTTACAGTCATGAGTTCACCTGAAAGACATGGCTTTGGACTGTAGGAGAAAACCCACATGGAACATGCAAACTCCACGCAGACTGATGCATTTGTGTGTGTGTGTGTGTTGGGGGGGGGGGGTTGAAGGAGTTGGTACTGTACCTGGTACATGGGGATCCTGGAGCCCTGTGGGGATCCTCCACTGATCCACCTGCAGCTTGAGAGCGTTCACCTCGTCTATGTCACCTGGAACTCTGGGGAACACGGCCACGACACGGTCAGAGCGAGTTGCTGCAGGGCCTCCACCAAACACGGAGTCCTCCCAAAGCTCCGTAAGCAGTAAACATAATTTTACTTCAACTGCTCTCAGAACGCAGCGAGCACACGTTCACGCCGTAAAGCATTCTCTGCCGGCTGTAACAGTAAGTTTGCTGATATTCTTCTTTTAAAAGTCATTTTAAACACCAACATTACAGCTCCCTTCTTTGACTGCTGTAAAAGCTGCCTGGGAATGAGGTCTGCAAATCACCCTTCTGGATCAAGTCTGATCAGCTGATCAGCTGCTCCCAGTAGAGCTCACACCACTTCCATCTGCATGCACCGTAGCCTGATCCAGTTCGAGGTGGTGCACCATCTGCACATGGCAGAAGCTAGATCATCTAGGATTTAACCCGAAGTAGATCCTTCCTGTGAGAGATGCAACCTAACGCCTGCCTCCCTCAGGCCACGCTGTCTGGACCTGTCCTAAAGTAACCCTCTTCTGGACCTTAGTACTTGACACTGTCGGCTAGAGCAGGTCTCGTAGTTCTGCCTCACAGTCAGTCATCGTTTTCAGGACGTCTGACTGAAGAGATGTCTACGATCAACAGGCATCATGACCTAATCTGCGATTCCCTTCTCCCTCACAACATTTGTAGTCATATCTGTGCACATTCCTATTTGTGCCCCATTTTTATTTTATTTATGTTAATTTTTTTTTGTTAACTGTTGTATTTCTGTTGGGGGTGCTCAGGAGGGTTGGGGGCTTCTTGTATAAAATGGGGTTAAACATGTTTTCCGGTCATTTGGTTTTTCTCCAAAAGACACCTTTCTCCAAAGTGTAAACAAAAGTGTATTTCATAACAGAAGAAGAGTTATAGATGCAGAAAAACGGTTATGATGAAGCAGCCAGTTTGTCTGATATGACCGTTTTTTACCTTGCAGACGAGAAGGTGCATGTAGAGCAGACGGGAAAATACAAAGGTGATCTTGACAAATGATGAGAGGCAGGTATATGGAGCAGTTGCAGGATCAGGAGAGAAGTGTGACTAAAAGACACGCGTTTTGAGACTCTTCTCGAACGTTCAGAGGGATTTAGTGGTTCTGCAGGGCAGATGGGGCTCAAAACTGGGAACCTGTGGACTCGAATCTGGACCTCTTGTGAGTGGGACCACCAAGAAGCCAGAGGTATAGAGAAGAACACACCTCTTGCTAGAGCACAGGGAGTCATCATGTCTTTCTTTGGTTCTCAATCCATCATCTCTGTCCTACTTTATTGTCTTCATTTTCCTTCTTTCATTTTTCATTCATCCTTCCTTTACCTTCTCCTCCTCCTCAGCCATCTCTCATTCTCCTTGCTGTGACTTCTCCTTCCTCTCTTCCTCCTACTCCCTTTCCCCCACGTCTTTCTTTCACTTCACCCTGAACATCTCTCGCCTCACCTGAAGATGCCCTCAGTCTGGTCTCCATTGAGGCCCAGCACTTCCTCGGAGAGACGCGTCTGAACCCAGGGCAGCTGCCGGTCAGGGTAACGCTCCTGCTGCATTGCCATCACCTCGTCCAGGGAGCCACCGAACATAGAGGGACTGAAGATGGCGCTGCGGGCATGAGCGATCTCCTCCAGGCTAGGCTTCTGCAGGCCCTGGAGTGGCGGCGCAGAGGGAAAACAAGATTGATGGAGCCACCATTACACCACGGGTACCTGGACAAGAGCCACAGCAGTATGGCAGCATCAGACTCTCAATGGTGCTCAGAGAGTAAGAAGGAGGGAGGGGCACAGCTGCTCTTACTGTTATTCATTACGAGACTGACAGATAGAGGGAGACGGAGTGGGAGGGAGGGCGAGAGCTGGATGGAGAGAGAGAGAACGCATTCATTATGAGAAGGTCAGACAGAAGCTCACTGAGATTTCATACACTGGCCTGACTGCCCTTCACACAGGGGTCTCTGTGCTTCATTTAGCCTCAGTGAAAGGTCTTATATACTGGAACCTCAATTTATGAACTACTGGGACTAAGTCTGTTTGCATCTCAATTTGTTCATAAATTTGACCCCCATGTCCCAGTCAGTAAAAAAAAAGACATTTACACTCATTCACCTGTCACTTTACTAGGTACACTTAACATGCAAGGGTTGGACCCTCTTCTTGCCCTGAGCATAACAGAAATCTAGAAGTTTTAGCTCCAAGCTGGACTGAAAGCTCCACATGGTTTCTGCAGATTTTTTTTTTTTTTGCCGACACCTTCATTCTGCTGATGTCGCAATATCATCCAACAGATGGACTACGGGCTTGAGATGTGGGGATTGTGCAGGCTAGTTGAGAAAGGCCAGACTGGTCATGGGGGGATGCAGCTGGTTAGTATCAGTGCTACACTGGTGACATGATGCTCTGACATGACTAAACAGGACAGGTGGTCTTAGGTGGTCTTCTCAACCAACAATGCAAAACTCAGTAGTATCCTTTTTACACATTTATTTAGAAATTGCCTGACAATGTGTGAGAGAAGGTCTTCCCAACCATCAGGGGCAACGTTCTACAGTGGGCTCAGTCTAGGGCTTCAACACTTTGGAGCCAACCACAGGTGAGACCTCCTATTAAGGGTAGGATGAAGAAGGAAGTGCTGCAAGGGTCTGGTCGGAAGCCATGCTGATGGAAGACAGAGCGACCCCATTACTGCTCTGCCGTGCTGCTGGCCTGGCCAGGGTTGGCACAGGAGAGTGAAGCCACCAGGTTCCTGGCTTTCTCACGACAGCAAGAGCTTCTGCCAGGCCTTGTGAGCCAGTATTGAGCAGACTCCCACATTTCCACACACACACACACACACACACACACACACACACACACACACACACACACACACACCACAAAGAAGCAGAAACAAAACAGAGACACAGGCACACAGCAAACAAGCAAGAGGCAAGACACACCCATATGCCAACACCTACAAATCACAGCAGACAAAACACACCCACACTTGCCAACACCGGCAAATCACAGCAGACAAAACACACCCACACTTGCCGACACCCACAAATCACAGCAGACAAAACACACCCACACGCCAACACCCACAAATCACAGCAGACAAAACACACCCACACAGATTTTCTGCATCATAAGTCATAATTTAAGGCAGTCCATCACAGTCAGGCTTTTGATCAAAGATAAATTTTGAGTCGTAGAAAGAACTGGTGATGCTCCTATGCTGTACACTGTATATTATATATGATATGCTCTATAGTAAATGCTGTATGCTATGTACGACACACTGCATTCTGTATACTATGTACTGCATAGTTTTACTGACCCTCCTCCCCTGGTGAGGCCAGAGGAGACCAGCGGTGAGATCAGCGGTGAGACCGGCCCTCCGTGTTGCCGGGAGCTGAGGACCCCCTGCCATGATGATGTGATCAACTCACCTGCACCTCAACGTCACTTTACTCAGCTCTTACTGTCCTACACAGTGATGTCCTTATCAGTATTACCTGTCTTACCTGCTGCTACTACCACAGTTTTCTACGTGTAGAAGCCCCAGAAGGGGGCAGCCGCTTGCACTCGGACCCCCAGAGGTTTATTCTTCTCTCTTCCCTCCCGGTTGGGAGTTTTGTCTCTTCCTCTCCTCAGTTGCTGGCAGGTTTGGGCTCAGTGATCTCTATCTCCAGGCTCACTGTGTACCTGTTACCTGTTACCTGTCCCCTTGTTTTAATCTGGTCTGCAGCTCCACAAATGACTGTGTGAGAACAAGCTTCTACAAAAATAAAGTGAATGGGATTGAATTGTACTATATGTGGTTTGATTTATGTCCTGTGTAGTATTTACTATAACCTAATGCCCTGAACTAGTTAAAGCATCACAATGTGTGGAGTTTAAAACAGAACTGCAGAGCAGAAGAAGAGCGAAGCCTGATTCAGTCCCAGACAAGGTCTCTGCGGGACTTGTGTACACAACCAGTCAAAAGTTTAAGCGCACTCTTTAGAAAAGGACAGGGTGGACAAGATGATGAAGATGGATACAGGACTGTGGATCACTGAAAGCATCTCTGAAACAAAGGCACGTACAATTCTTCTTGGAACAAAGCAGGCTAAACCCAACCTTGGTTCATTGCCGCTAGGCTGACTCACTCCACCTCGCTCGGCCCTGACCTGATTCCAGCGAGCCGTCCCCCCTTTTCCCCCATCCTGCCTTAGTAGAGATGGATGAGGAGATTGGCTTTCCGATGACGTGGACGGATGGCCCACTTTCCGCAATCAATCACGATCAGAAACTGCGGTGGTGGCGGAGGAAACATGCAAACTGCGTGCACAACAACGCAGGGCCTCGCGCACGCAGAGCTTTCCGGATCATACAGCGCAGGGCAATAAATCACACGTCCAGCTGGGTCACACTGCCCTCCTGACCCAAAGACCAAGCAACATCACTTTCAGTCTCCAGGCAGAGTGTTCAGTTAACATGGAGGAGCAGACAGTGCTGCCGCCTCACAGCGGCGCAAAGATGTCGGCCGCTTTACATCCGCACTTTTCCTCGGGAGCAGCTTGGAACGATAGCAGTGATTTTGCTATTTTATCCAGCTGGAGGAATTTAGGGTGAATACTTTGATCAAATGTACTGTAGTACAGCAGGAGGTGGGATTTGAATTTGCTTGGGAGAACAGCGTCTAAGTGACTGAAAGTCAATCCAAATCCTCAAAATGTTTCTTCAAGTACATTTTGGGAGAAAGAGAAGGAGTGCTTGTGAGTGTGTGTGTCTCTCCACGAGTCCCTCTTTGTGTTTGACTGTGCGCTTGTGTGTGTGTGTGTGTGTGTGTGTGTGAGCATCAAACACATTTCACCTCCCCCACCCCCCAGCACCACAGTCCTCCCGCCAGCCCTCCAACCTACAAACCTGCTCCGCTCAGCACATCCAGAGGTGACCTAAATATTGCACGTCCCCCTGCACAGATCCCCAGCATGCTTTGCTCTGGTGGACACGCTGCTCAAACTTGGAACAATGGTTTAAAAAAAAAACAACGAAACAAAATAAAAAAAACAAAAACAACGCCACCACAACAGGACCTGGACTGTATCATAGATCCAAGCTAATGAGGACTTCATAGCGTAGAGCCGCATTTCAATAAACCTATTTGGATAATTAATTATTTCATGTAAAATTCAGCGGAAAGCAAACTTCAATAATTAAATCGCATGAAGTGTATATTCTAAGGGAGCAACCAAGAATAAAAAATAGCCCTCAACCCAGTAGACTTTAACAATTTCTTATTAAATCAGACTAAAATTTATTACGGCAATTAAACTAACCAGCTTCAGGGAATAATTAAAATTTAATGGTGAAGCCGAAGCAGCGGGAGAGAAAATGTAAACCAAACAGTAACAAAATGTGTTTATGACATTTGTGTTGATTTATTGGGCTGATCTGCTATGCTCAATAAATGAACACAAATAATGTACACCAAAAATTACAGGGAACGTATTAAATTTTTAACAAATGCGGCCGACGCCGAAGTAGCTGCTTAGTTACAGATCAGAGGAAAGTCGAAAGTCTGAGGCCGATCACGAGTGACACACAGTCCCATTTCCAAGCCATTAGACGCCCGAGGGACCGACGTGCAGGTAATTGCAGAGGAGATGAACGGGGTTCCTCTGGGTCAATACTTGCTGCAAAACATCTCGCCGGAGAAGCACGTGATCGGGTCCTCAAAAGTACTTTAACTATTGGAGTGCGTCGATTCCAAACACAGCTTTGAAAACGAATGAATGAATGGATGAATGAATAAAACCTGGGGTGATTTTTAAGTTATTCTCTTCCAGGATTCAATCCCAGACAAGGTCTCCGCAGACGTGTCTGCGACCGGTCAAAAGTTTGAGTGCACGTGTTAGAAATGATTTTTTAATAACTGACATTTCCCATCTGGGCCATTATTTTTGAGTTTTCCGTCAGTGTCCTCCTTGACCAGGTAGTTCTCACATTCCCCTGAGGTGCGTTTTGTATTGGTATCTTGCTGATGAATGAAGAAGTGCCCAACTAGTCATAGGTCTAATGGGCAGGCGTTCTTCTGAAGTACGTTAAGATGGTCGAGACTGCCGTGGATTTGGCAAGATCGCAGTCAGCCACAAAACATCCCACACAGGCGCAGCTCACACACTCACCCTCCTTGAGTCTTACACACACTTTGTGGAGAGACCAAAATATCACATTTTTTGACTCACTGACCAATGTGATCAACTTCTTCTCCTCAAAGGTCCAGTTTCTGCATTTTTTGACCCCTGGTTTCCAGCAGGAGCAAAGGTTATGACTGGTACTGTAAATTATTGTAAACTTTGCTGTGGTCTCCACTCGTGTGGAAACGTTACCATGGAAGGAGCTCAGGTAACGTCGATGCATCAGATGATAAGGCGTGTTACCTTCTTGGCTCCAGTCAGGGCCGCCTTCTGCAGTTTGCGGTGGCAATGCTTGGCGTAGCTGCTGATGGCCACTCCTGCGACACAGGAGGACAGAACGATCAGCAAGGTATGAAAACACAGACGTGACAGTTACCGCAGATGCACACCGGGGTACACATGGCTGGAGCTCTCCAGCTCCTTGCGTGCGCGCAGGACCGCGTACGCATCCATCAGCCTGACAAGAGGAGAACGGAGACCAAGATGGGTCCAACTGAAGGGACACTGAAAGTGCATCGATTCTGTGTGAGAGAGAATATGATTAGGGAGATTAGCAATATAAGATGGACTGGGGTAATGGGCCCGTAACCATCTGTGAGTTATACGCCCTGGACAGGTTGTTTGTCAAATTGCGACAATCCAAACACACGGGGGAAGAGCTCACTCCCGACGAACCGTCCAGAATAACACGTATCTTCCAACAGCCGTGCCCAGAATAAAAATGGACGCGCGATACGAGTCATAGTGTAAAGTGTAATTGAGAGAACACAAAGCGTGGCGATAAGAACAGCCACCGTGAGGTTTAGGCGAATTGAAAGAGAACCGACTATTACAACGATGCGGTTAATCGTAATTAAACAGAACAACAAGAGCAATAAAAAGTGACCGTCCTGGGGGGGTTAAAGGGTTTATGCCTCAGTCCCTCGAGTCCTGGCAAACACAACTGGTTTGGGACGTCCGTGCTGTGTGCGCACACGCATGTCCTTGTCACACTTTTGTGGGGGGGGGGGTGCAAATGATGCAGATGAAACTGCTAATATACATTTGAAAGGTGGTCTGCTTCAGAAATGGAAGAAAGTGCAAGCAAAGTGTATTCTGCTTATTTAAGGGTGTCTATCTTATTATTGTTCTAAATATTTTCATATAAAATTAAAGATTTGACTCAAATAAAAACAAATATGTCTAATAGTATGAGAGTTAGACTGTAAAGGGTGGTCTGGGGAGTAGCTTGACACCCTGTGCCTCCAAGACAGGGCCTGGACCATTGCCACCCTCCGTTAACTGGGCAAACTGGCAAATTTCTCACTGTCTGGCAATTTAAGGACAATTTCATACAGGATCTTAATATATGTCACAATCTAATCTTCCAGCACACACACACACCGCACTGGCCTTATGGTTGGCATTGTACTCCAAACAGCCCCAAACCTCCCAGGGGTAGAAACTCGCAAATAACCAATGTGACAAACATATTGCAGCCCTGCTTCAACACAGGCGCGTGTGCGCACATACACACACACACACACACACACACACACAGAAGGCTCAGTGTGACGCTCCACAGTGAAACCATTAACATCTTGTAGGGAGCAGCAGAAGCCAGAGAACCTCCATCTGTAGGGCTGTCTGTGTCAAGTGAGGTCTGAGGTTACTGGCTGTTGAGTAGAGAAGAGACACCAAAGGAATGTAGGCACATTAAATCAAACCTGCTTTCTTAGATGACAAACATCTTTTGCGATTTAATGCATGTTTCCATCTCTACAGAAGTAAAGGTCATTCCTATGCTGCGGGTAAATTACTCTTTTTGCTCTTAGAAACATCAGCAGCTCTTTTCTTTGGGCAAACCAACGGGAGTATTTTAATTCGATGAATTTATCACAAGTTATAGCAACAGTTGGACTGATGCACTTGAAACTGGAATGATCGCTGAAGTGTCGGTCATTTCTCAAGGGAAGTCAATCCCGGGTTTGGTTAACGCACCTTTCACCTCGCAGCTTCAACAGCCTCAGTGTACTCTGTGGCTCCTTTCCTTTGTCAAACTATGGCAGCTTAAAGGAAGAGCTCATTCCTCAGAAAAGCAACATCTTCAGAAGGAGGGAATGATGTTGGTGCGGTCAGTAAAACTGCAGATTGTTCACTGCAACAAGCTGTAGTGTGAAATGTTTTGGTAAGAAAAAAATTTGATTTCTTTTGAGTTCAATTAAAGGGAAGGTGGTAAAAAAATGAAATGTGTCCCATCAGCCTTTGAGGGTCTGTAGATAAGTGCTGGGCAGCACAGACAACAACCACAGCAGGGGGTGGGGACCAAAATAACAAACATTTAACACATGAGCACCCATTCCAAAGGTAGCTGACCGATTAGATGCTACGACAGGTAGCGCTGGTTGTCAAGCACATTAACCCAGAACCTGCTAGGTTGTATTTTAAAGATGAGCTGCTTTTAAACATCTGCTTAAAATGGAATAACTCCACCCCAACATCTCTGACCCCTTCTGTAAGTCTACCCCACCTCCTTTAGTTCCCCTCCATCTTATTTCGCCTTTTGTCCCTCCTGCCAACACACGTACCTTTGGTGTCGTTGAGTGGGTCCATGTGACGACAAATGTAGCCCTCCAGGTAGGAATGGAACTTGGGTGTAGGTGGGAAGAAAGCCAGGCAGATGGCCAGCAGCTCCCAGCCACGCTCCAGGCTGTCGTAGCGGAAGTTCTCAGTGGTCTGCCGACAAAGCTGGATGTAGAGCTCATCACGCAGCCCTTGGCAGCTCCAGCCTCGCACCACGATCTCGAGAGCTACGCTCAGGGGGTCTGACTTGGACCTCCTGTCGCCCATGTACATCTGGATCAGCTTAAAAACCTCAACGGCCTCCTTCTTTACAGCTCGGTCTGACGTCACGATCATGGGTTTCTTGATGGGCTCGCTGCTCCACGCCAGCATGTTGGCGATGGACACCTTGCGCCGAAACAGCCCCTGTAGGCAAGTCAGTTACAGAAACACCTGATTTAAACAAATTTAAGGGTTTGGGGAGAACGAAACATCGAGAGCTGACCTTTCCCAATCCTTTACTTTCTTTAAGCAGTGGATTCTTTGGATGAAATAAAAGACAGAATAAATTTCATATTAATTATTTTTTAAGTTTCCAAGTCCTAGATGTTCATTTCTCTGTTCTACAACCCACTAGTAAAGTTCAGTTTACCCTCATATGACTGGACTAATGCAGGTGGGGGGGGGGTCCAGACATGGAATTTGCCAGTCAATCCATTGCATCATATACTGTGCATTTATATGATTTTGAAAATAATTTTCACATAATAATAACCTATTTATATGTACCTGCTATGCTTATTTTTTACATTACAATCTATGCGTTAAGAATTTAAACAAAATCATGTTTTATTTTGCCAAAACTATGTACAATTTCAGTGAGAAGGACACAGTTCCTCCCAATTTTGCATTTCCCACAAAATATTTTTCGTAGTCTGTACTGGCAAGGAAGTATGACAGTCATATTGTTGAAAATGACTTTGAATGTTTTCAACAGTTCAATATTTTAATGATTAATACTATTAAACTATTATTCTAATAACTTTGGCTTCACCACTGAAGAGAAAAGTTACTATTGATCATGGTGCCGACGTGGAAGGTGGCACATTTAAAATACTTCCTCACCACGTGTGTGTTTACATCAAAAAATCTGTTCTGAAAATCGTAGGCGTGTAAATCACTTCAAACTTTGAAACGAGTGGAATTTTAACAATGACTGTTCCACTAATATCACGATAGCAATATTAGCGCTGAGCAGTCTGGGCCGAGTCCAGTATCTGATCATCAGAGGTTTGTTCATGTCCAGATGAACTGTATTACTAGATGGGCAGAGTAAAAATGGCTTTTGATCTCACAAGTTACAAATGGTGGGAGGATTTGTGATGCTGTTCTAAATACAGCACCCCCTGTCTTTGCTCAGGGCCACACACCCTAACCGCACACAGCCTGCTCTCTCTCTGTCCTACTGTCTTGCCAGTAGAAGAGATGGTGTTCAGAACCTCTCACCGGTCTGATTGGTCGTTCTGGGGCTGCAGCGGGACGTGGACGTTACGCCAACGCTGCATCAACGTTCCTATGTGTGTCACACACCTCCCCAGGCAACAAATGGCAAAACTGCAGAGAGAAACTGGGGAATGTGTGTGTGTGTCTACTGGGTACGTGTGGCCATAATGAGACTTTCTCTGTGGCCAGTGGAGCTCTGTGTGTGTGTGTGTGTGTGTGTGTGTGTGTGTGTGTGTGTGTGTGTGTGTGTGTGACCGATGTTTACTGGGTCAGAGCTAATGGACCCATGCTTCAGCGTGCACAGCTTTGTGTGTGTGTACGTGTGCATTAGAACGTCTAAACAAGTATATCACTGCTATGTGTGTTTCCTTATCTGTAACCAATAAATCAAAACATTTCATTTATTGCATGCATAACACACACACATACACACGCACACACACACACACACACTTTATAAGAATGAATCTGGGCTCTCTGCCACTGTGGCTTGAATATTTTGGAATGTCCCATCTTATTCTGCTCACCTACGCAAGGTTATACGAGGTCAAATCTAGCACTGTGTCATGCATGTGTATGAGTGTGTATGCGCATACCCGTGTCTTTGTTTACGCGCGTGTGCGCCTGTACTGGTGTGTCTACATTTGTTTTTCCTGTACCTGCGTGTGCTTGTTGAAGTGCTTCGACGCCCAATTCTCGATGTCGGTCTCGGAGGACGGCTTACGCAGGCTGAACTCCGGGAAGACCCCGCAGCTGACGCTGGGCATCATGTTGCGAGCGTTGCGGCTGGCCTCGAACTGGGCACACGCCCCGAGGTCCTCCGACTGAGGGTATGGGAGTGGGGGGGGGGGGTGCAAATTGTTGTGTTACCGATACTGTTCTCTTCTTCTCTCATTTCATCAGCAGTACAGCTCAGTGGGCCTATCGTCACAAAATGGGGCATGAATTTGAAAACAAACTGCAATTTGCTGCAGCCATCCATTCATCCATCCATCCAGCTCTATCCTTCTGAAACTTGAAGGAAAAAGTGAACATGCACGGTGAGTCCATCACACAATATAATATCACAACATCGCAGTTATTTCTTCATCTGAAAGCTATGTATTTTATTTGTCACTTCTACATGTTGTGAAGATTTAGGGTTGGAGCCGATGCTGATTTCATGTGACCGGAAAGAAGGGAAGATGGGGCTGATGCTGGCTGGGAGAGCAGGAGAGGAAAGAAGGGACGGTGGAAGGAGGACCACAGGATAAAAGAGACGGTGGACAGGAGTACTGAGGTAAGAGAAGATCAGAGCAGGAGCCAGATGGGAAGAGGACAGGGGTTAGAGGAACCTTTCTGCAAATGGTCTACTGGAAATCCACCTCTAAAACATCTCAGAGGTTAAGTGGGGTTTAAATGAGCAGATCCCTGGGTGTGGAGCCGGGAGATGAACCTTTGTTTGGCGCCCGTCTTCCTGGATAGCGGCAATAAGAGCCGTTGTTTAAAACCATCATCAGACTTGGCTGCTGGTCAGCGCTTTCAATTCATGCCTTCACGCGTCTCAAATAGCCTTTGCCGAAACGAAGACAAGGTGTAATAATTTAAATTTAATTTTCCCTCCTTCTTTCGTGCGCGTCTGAAAATGAAACTGTCTCAAATAAAATGAACAAACAGGGAGTTGGTCCCACTTAACTCTTCGCCCTGGGAAGGCTAAGTCATTAACCTGAACAGCCCGCAGAATGCAGGAGGTGGCCGCTTCCCCCTGCCTTCTCCCATAATCCAGAAGGTTCCGTGAACAGCAAATCAGGAAGCTGGCAAGGAGTCGGCGTTTAAATTGTGTTTAAACGAAAACGGTACACATAGACACACTTATCCAAATCGGGCATAACTTCACACACAGTCAGCGGAGCGACGCGGAAAACCAGACACTCACGCACCCCGAGGAAACGTGTGGATTGTCAAATTTTGTTCTTTAATCTGTTTTAAATGTCTAAAGATGTCACAAACTGAGCGCTCTGTGGGCTTCCTTTGCTATTTTCGCACGTGTGAAATTCGATAAGATGTGGTCTACACCTTCCGCAAACCCCTTAGCCGTCTTACAGTTGCCCCACCTTTAGCTTCTTTCTCCACTGTCAAGCGTCTGGACGTGCTTGACCTTGTTCGCATTTGACACGTGTGGCTGGCTCACCTGTGACGGGTGCAGATAGGGCTCCGGCGAGGCCAGGTTTGTCTGCACGGACAGACTCTTCTCCAGCAGAGCCTGCGGGAAGCCGAGCCTCTCGAATGTGCTGCGCTTCCACGGGTGCCCCTCGTGCTGTGCCAGGGCCTCATCCTCGCTGAAGGCCCGCACCACAGGTCCGGGGAGGGGCGCCGGCATGGCTCCGTCGCTCTCGTAGCCGTCCTTGGTGCTCTGCGGCGTCTGTCCCTGGGAGCCTCCGCCAGCCCCCTGCGCCTGTCCTGCATCCCAGCTGCTGCGCTGGCGCATCTGGTGCACCTGCTGAGCTTCCCAGGCTAGTCGCGCCTGTGCCAGCAGAGCCTCCGCATCCGGCAGCAGCGCCTCCTGCGGTAGCGAGGGGTTGCGCGTCTTCCGCTTGCGGTTGCTGGTGCTTCCGCCGCCGTTGCTGGGAGACATCTGGGCGTCGTGTGGGCTGCTTGGGTCCTCATAGCTGAGGTGCTGCCTGGAGTCGGCAGACTCATCCGTCAGAGAGCGTGGGTCGCGGATCAGGGACTGGCTGTGTTGTAGGGTGTAGGAAACCCCGTAGGATCCCCCGCCACGACCCTGCGCCCCTCCAGCGGTCTGGTAGCGCAGCAGTCGGTCCGCCGTCCGGAAACGAGGACTGGAGCCCGACTGCTCCACGTAAACAAGCTGCTTGACGTACTCCCTGCCAGCCGGGCTGTACTCCAGGCTCTGGACCTTGTCTGCGCCACGCTGCCGGGTCAGGACCAGCTGTTGGTATGGTGACTGGCCCTGCTTTGGGGAGTGGAACAGGGAGACGGGTTTGTTCCGGGCAGGGGAGGGCGTTTGAGGCTCAGAAACCCGCTCGCAGATCAAGTCTGAGGGGGGCTCCTCGTAAATGGGCGGTTGGTACTCCGACGGCGGCTCCTCGTACAGGGGCGGCTCGTAAGCATAACGGGGCGAAGGAGGTTGGGAGTCAGCGGATGAGCGGCGGTAGGTCCCTCCCTCAAACCCGCCCCCGGCCCCGCCCAGTAACGGGGACCCGCCCGGTTCGGCACGCTTGAGAAAGGGAGAATGGCGGCGCTCGGGCAGGTGGACGGGCGGGCTGTCGGGGTCAGAAGATGCGTTGCCTGAGGGACGGCGGGCGCGAGATGACGTACCCCCTCCTCCCCCACTTGAGCTCTCACACGGGGACAATCCGTTTCCCTGGTGGGACAGGTAGCTGGGCTCCCGGTCCGTCACCTTGATCAGCATGCGCTCTTTGGTGCCCGTGGTCCATCGGAAAGGCGATGTCCTGTCAACAGCACAGAGGACGACAAGAACCTGACACACTGCAGCCAAAACAGGCAAAGCCGGATGCTCGTTGCAAATAACCTTACAGGTACGGCGTACCTTTTCAGAAGGCCAAAGTGTGTAAAGTTACCAGCTCCTGCCACAACGTACAGTCCAGTCACGTCACTGCGGACATGGCCGTGTACTCCACAGAGACCGCCGCAGCGAGCGGATGAACCCTGGCATCCAAACCAGCCAGAAGGTCTATTAATGTGACAAAGTGCCGTGTGCTGTAACCAAGCAGCTAATTTAAACTTTACACCCCAACCCACTGTGTCGGAAAGTGCTTGGGTGGCCCTTCTTCCCAACCTCAGCAGTATCAATTTTGATCTCCATCTGGTCTACTGGAAATCCAAGAGCCTTCATACCTGACATATTAAATCATTATATAGACAACAATACAATGTTGCATTTGTAATGTTGTCCAAGGTGACTTACAGCTTTAGATACTCTGCACTAAACAAAATGTAAAACAGGGACATACCAAAGGTGTTTGGCGCCCAGGGCGGACTGTTTCTTTTGCCTGCCTTGGGTGCCAAATGCCTAAGGTGGTTGTTCCATAAGCCACTGCTGTTGCAGGTTTGTAAGTAGTTAGGTGTCTAAGCATGGTGAGGAGTTTTGGACCCTCTATGTTTTCAGTGAGTTTGGAAAATTTGCATCTGTTACAGATACAAACAAGAACACTCTGGAACCCCTTTCTATTTGACACCCAGGACGTCTCCCCTCCCTTTGTGCACCACTGGCTTAAGAGACCAAACTGAAACACACATCTTTGGAGTATTGGACAAAACCCAAACCGATACTCGTGGATCACACAAACTCCATATAGACGGAACAGGATTGAAATCCACACCTCACTGCACGGCCCAGGCGCTGTGCGACACCAGCACCACCCACTGCGCTGTAGTGCAGACCCTCGGCTGACATTATCTCCTGACCAACAGCAATTTGCTGCAAAAAAAACCCCTGAAAATGCCAGGCCATGTTGGAACCAGAGATGTACACACAACAGACCTCGATGAGATCAGTGACACAGGTTAACTAGACATCATCCGTCAGGAACCCGTTTGAATAACTTGCTCAGATTTTCACGACCCCAAAATCTTTAGATGAAATCGGCTGATGCTGGAAAAACAATGAAATCTAAGCTGTTTAGTAATGTTACTAGTTTATCCGAATCAATGCGTGCAGGATGAAACTGACTTTCAAAAGGAATCATGAGAATACAAAGGGAATTTGGTCAATGATGTGGGGCAGCAGGGGGCCTAGTGGTTAGAGTTGTTGCAAAAACAGGTAAATCACTGTAAGTCACCTTGGTGAAAAGTGTCAGCTCAACAATGGAGATAAAAATGACCAGTGCTGTAAGGGTAGGAGCGGCAGCTCCCTCAGTCGGTCCTTTCCACACATTCCCACAGCGTGTGCTAGAGAAGCTTCACGCCACAGCGTTATCGCCGTACTACACGCATAAAACAACACCTTTTCAACAGCGGTAAAAAGCGACAAGCTGAGCTGCGACCGCACTGAACAATGAGCGCCGTTCCTCAGGTAATAACAGGTGTGTCGACGAGTTCAGCAGCAACAGGCGTTTTGTGTGAGGGGACCTGTCCCCCCCAAAGACTGTATGAACCCGCATAAGGAACAGAACCGCTGGTACGTACAAGCCACCGGGCCCGCATAATTCTCCCTGACACCCCCGACGGACTCTGAGTCCTGGCTGTCCGCCCCCAGCGGACACAGCTTTCCCGGGAATTAGCGAGAGTGTGAGACCAAGCAGCCAAGTCTGCTTTCTTTTTTCCCACTCTTGTGTTCCTTTCCGCTGGGAAAACGTCTGAGCGCTTGTGTGTCTGTTCTTAAAAAAGAGACGAGCGGCAGCTGCCACCCCTGCACAGCACTGATATACTGGGCAGCATTGCTTTACATTATATACTCAAACCACGGCAGCCCCTGGCGCTGCTGATCAAGTGTGATGTTCCTGGGGGCAATTCGCCTAAAATGCTTTTCCACGTCAGCCTCTGCTTATAGAGAATTTAGGACAGTCATAATTAGGCAGTTTTTTTTTCTTAAAACCTGAGCATAAAAAGAAAGGAGTGTTTAAAATAGCAGAAGGCCTCTTTACTTTGCTTTACTGACCCTCTCCCTTCACACCTGGGCTGCCAAACCGGGCTTGTGAAGCACCGTGATATTGAAGATTAGTTGGAAATGTCTCAATTTAGCTCCGACCTAAAACCCAAACTCTTGAAAAACAATTTAGAAAAATATCGACGGTATTCGCCGTGGCGTTCGGGCAGCGCTGTTTTATCTGAGTTATTTCTGTTGGCAAAAGAAGTTTGAGTTTTCCAGCACAGGCCTTGAAAACCTCTTTTATGAAGCCAGTTATGATTTATTCATTCAGGTGACATTTTTCAGCAGCACAACTTACAATACAGTGTTTTTACACTAAGCTGCACACATTGGTTTACCCACGTAGACAAGCGGGTAATTCTCAGCAGAACAATTCAGGGCACATATGTACGTTGTTTATGGGCACTACAGGGGGAGTGGGGGTCCAAACCCACGTCACATTTGTTTCCATTTGTTCACGTGATACCTTCCTCCAAAGCGATTCTCAATATTAAACTCCTTACAGTCATCTACCACTTAGGGAATTTTTACTGTAGCGGTTCAGGGTAAGGGACTTACTTAATGGTAATACAGTAGAACATGACTTGAACCATGAACCTGCACATGGAAGGTGACAGTTCTAACCACTCCTCCACACACAGCTTTTCTGTATCTAATAAAAAAATCCGATTTTTCCTGGACAGTGAATTCTACAGTTTACTGGTATTACAAAGTACAGAGGTCAGCATCTTCATTTCTCACGACTGGCAGGTCTTATTTACAAAGTGATGTCTGCCTGAAGCCTCACCTCTGATTATTATTATTATTATTATTGTAATTATTATGATTATTATTCCATCCACTCCCTGTCATTTACTTCTGTATTGTGGTGAGGCAGTTCAGAGCCTATCCCAGAATCACTGAGCACTGGGCTATGAAACTACACCTTGGTTGAGATGCCAGTCCATCTCAGGTTGGTTATACACCCAATCACACACTGTGGACAATTTAGAGGGACCAATTAACCCGAAACACATATCTTTGGACTGTGTGTGGGGGTTGGTGGAAACCAGCGCCCAGACAAAACTCACACAGATACAGGCTGAACCACATTCAAACCCACAACAAAACGGTGCCATTATTACATCATTATTATTGGTTGTTGTGGTTATTGTTTCTTACTCTTGACTGAAGAATGCCCGAACCTCTGGCCCCATTTCGAGCCTCACCTCTCCCGTTCCTCCCTGGCTATCGTCCCGACACTGGCATTGGCATTGCTGTTGGCGTTGGGCAGCTGTTTGTCAGGGGGCTCCTGGTCCAGGGAGGAGGAGGTGCTGCCGTGGCGACTACGTGGCGGTGTGGCATCGGAACTCTGCTTGAGCGTCTGCAGCTTGGCCAGCGGGATGATGTCACAGTCGCGGGGCCGGTGCCACACGGTACGCTGCGAGGCGGCGCTGTAGTAGTAGAAGCGCGAGGTGTTGGGGTCGAACAGCTCCCACCACTGGTCCTCTCCCGAGCGCTTGATGCGCACGCCCTGCGGGGGGTCCCACACGCACTCGCCCGTCAGGAGGTTGGCGTACATGCGCTCCCGCGTGCGGGGCTCAATGATCTCCACCCACTCCAGCCTGCAGGGGTCGGCAGAGACAGACGGGGACTCGTCACTTTGCACGCAGTTCATTTAAAAAAAAAAAAAACAAAAAAAAAAACAAAACAAAAAAAAAGCTAATTCGAAGATTAATTATGAAATTCAAAACTAAAATTTGCCAAATTGAAAGTAATCATTTGCAATACTATGGATGTGATGATGTGGGAGTTCCAACAGTTATGAATTAAGAGCCTTACATGCTGTGCCTGAGTCGGAAGTAATGATTCCCATTTTGTGCACATGTATGACAGATTATATAAACCTGTATAGAGGCAGAGTGTAAAGAAATACATAAATTACGCTATTTGCTTTGAAAAAAAACTATCTAGTGTGTTTCTCCACCCTTACAGAGTTGAAACTTCAACGCAGCGTCACTGGAAAAAAGAGTCTCAAGTCTGGATTCGCTTTGGAAATATTATTCAATGAATTCTTCCCCCCGCTATAGGAAATATCTGTCCACAGGACCCTGAACGGACCAGCCATTTCAAAATCCAAGATGACAACAGCTGCAGCTGTGTGTTCCCCCAGCTGTGCCACTGTTTCATGTTTCCTTCGCGGCTCATTGTTCATTTGCTTCGTGTTCGGCGTCGCTGTGCCAACATTCAGGCTTGGGTTCCTGCAAGACACTTGAGTTTTATGTCCTACAAAAAGGCAGCAATGCTGCCCTAATGGTGTTCCACTCGATGCTGCCAAGAAGACACTGGCCTCCCATGAGCCCTGTTTAGAAGGCAAACAAATCACGCACTCTGTAACAAGCTAATATCGATTACCTATGGGTTTTGGGACCCCCTCCCCCATTACCTCTCTTTTGTTTTCTAAGTTTGTTCGTAACTCGATTTCTTTGTAAATCCAAAGGCACATTTATCACTAAGCAACAATCAGTAAGAGCTTAATAATATAGGCATTTATTTACAGGTCAGGCTCTGTGAAAGATTCTGATACAGCCTTAGTATATACAAAGTTACTTATTCATGACATCTTATTATTATTTTTTTTGTTTGTTCAGAATTGACCGATTAATCCCATAAATGCGCAAGCTGCCTCTTCTTGTTATTGACCGCATACACTCAGGAATACCGGACATGAGTTATAAGAACTCCAGGCTGAACTGAGGTTATTTTTTGGTGCTCTTTACTGACATCTAGCAGCTGGCCATGTAACTGCAGGTTGCACCCACTCTGCACCAAACAAACATCTTACAAACAGGCAAGCAAAGAAAAAGCAGAACCCACAGGAAATACATATCAACGTACCATGAAAACGTACTTTGTTTACTACCACAGCGGTAATTCTTTTTTTGTTTTGTCACGCTTTGTAACACGAGGAGCACAACTGCACAACATTGGGCTTTGCTCTTGACTGTGTGTTTAAGGTCTGAGTCAATGGAACGTCCAGCCTACCAGGCTTTCTACTGCTATACAATCCAGAGCCCACTGAACCCCTGCAGCTCCAATATATCCTTCCTGTATCAATTTCACTCATCTGAGGAGACGTCTGCCCAAAGATGACTGGAAGAACACGAGCATAATGCGATTGACGCCATGGCCTTTTCCATCCACCAGCCCCAAATCGCATTCAAATACACTCTCAATGTGTAAGTATAGACTAAAAATATGCGTATGTAATCTATCCTATTGCTAAGGGTGCTGCCCAGACAGTGTATCCTGAACAAAGTGATTTTTTAAGCTAAGTAGGTACTGCTGTCATCACACCATTTTATTGTCTCTAGCCTCCAATACTGTACGATGCAAACTGTATAACACCTCTTCAATATGCTGCCACAGCGTATCCCGACGGTTCGGTTTTTTTCCTGCAGCGTGCTGCTCAGCTCTATCTGCTTACTGAGAACCCAAGCAAAGAACGCTGCTGCTCTGGGGTGTCGGGTTCATAGACTGGCTTTACTTACCGTACACTGTATGTAGTCCGTCCTACTGGAGCAACAGGTGGTAAAGTGGTTAGAGCCGCTGCCGTGGGGCAAGAGTAAAAGGTTCCTGGCTATATGCACGGTAAATAAGTATAAACAGTAGGTAAACACAAGTCACTTGGGAGAAAAGTGTCGCTGAATCGAATAAATAACAATCCTGGAAGCAGAAGCAGCCTGAGGCCAACACACTTCACACCCAACCTCCTGCATGCAGTCACTCTCTCGACGCCCTGCCTTTAGCCACCGGATCTGCCAAATACGACTGTCAGCCCCGTCTACTAATAGCTGCAATGAACAGATTTATAGTTTGTGCTTGGTGTGTTTTATTTTTTCTGCAGGAATCTGTATGCCGTTCTTGACTCAGGCCCAGGAAACCACTTTTCCCCACATTGGCGGACAGAGCTGTTCCGTCTTTTGAGCTCCGTCCAAAAGACACACAGCAAAGCACTTTATAGACTCTCGCTTGTGAAAATGTATTTCAGTAAATAAATTAAGACTCACTGATTTGGGACTCCTCAACTTAAATTAAAAAAAAACAAAAAACAAAGTGTTATCAGTTCAGCTGTCATCCCAATAGAGAGTAAGCTCCATCCTGCAGTCTGTCTGGCAATGGTGAAGACAATGGCTGAGATTACTGCCCCTGCAGCGCAGGAGGAGCGAAGCAGTGAGCGATAAGGAGGACCGTGCCTGCCTCTCCGCTCATTTCCCTGGAGCTCATTCGCAGGCACCTCACAGCAGAAGGGGTGACAGAGAGGAGAACGGAGAGAGGGGTAAGAGCGAAACCATTAGGGGGGGGGTGACAAGCCTGGATGCTCGGGAACATTGAGAGAGACAGCACGGCTGCCTGGGAAAAGGAGACGGAAGCAACGACCTGCATCCCGTATCTGAGCTTGCGACACCGGGCCCTTAGATCTGAGCTGATTCACCCATCCTGAAAGCCAATGGCGGGGCGCACAGAACGTTCAACATTCGACAAAGTACATCATCTTGTATATTCAGTCCTGCTTCTGTTGTGGTTACAGATGACAGCCAGAATGTTCTCCTGTTGATGCTCTTCAGCTTCTGCAGCTCAGCTATTGGACCAGCAGAGGTGGCGAAGAAGCCAATAGTATTCAAGTAGAACAAAGGTACTTTCAAAAAGTATTTAAGTAAAAGTTCTTGAAAATACTTAAAATAATCAAAGTTGAAAAAAAAAACCGATGTTGGCATTAATGGGTTAAACATCTAAACATGCTTTGCGGAGGTCAGAATGCTGCTGCGACACGGGGTTCTGCAAGAAGCCAGGAGCAAGCAGCAGAAAAGGCGGAGAGGATGAGCCGTGTCTGGGCTTCTGGCTGCGACTCACACATTACTGGCTCTTATCCTGATAGCAGATCTGCCTCCAAATCAGCAAAATCCCATCAGTTATTCATGGACCGGCCATGTTGCAGCTGCTCCACACACACACACACACACACACACAGAGCAGAGAGAGGAGTCCCCACTTATCAGTATTCCAGATGACAATGACAATTTGCGAATAGCGTTTCTCTGAAGTTCCCCTATATTTATTCTTTTAACACATTTTTTTTCTCTTAAATATATTTGTGCATTTGTCTCATTGGGATGTTTGCGGTAAGGGGTTGGTTGTTGTTTTTTAGGGGACTTTAGGGATGATTTGCGAGCAGCCTTGTCTGGCGTTCAGATGAGCGTGTGTGAAAACTGTTTTCCTTCCCCCTTTTTCTTTGGTGTTATAATTTCTAGGCAGAACCCCCAAGCGCGGGGTCACGTCTGTATCAGCAGTGCAGCCTGAGCAGGCAGTCCGTCCACCCCGGAGCGGAGCATCCGGTGTTGCAGCTCATCTCTTGCTCCTGACAGCAAAGGACTGAGGGCACAGAGGCCAACCAACCATTAAAGCAATTAAATTCCTCCAGTCTTAATTTGACGATTAAGGGTTAAACGCGGTGAACCAGAGCCACGGAAAATCAAACAGCCCTAGTTTGCTGGCCCATTAACTAACTGACTGGTCTCCGTCACCCAGCGTGGCAGGTTAGTGACTGTGAGGACATCTGCGTAACGGAGAGCAGAAACTCAGTGATGTCTGGAAAGCGTCATCTGAGCGGCAGGTTGTACGAAATTGGAAAGGTTTGCCAGCACCGAGCAGGAAATATTAAGAAAGGTAGAAGTATACCTGGAAGAAAGAACAATTTTAAGGAATTGACATTTAAATTGGTAACTTGAGAATCAAGAAAAAAGAAAAGAGGACAAGACCCACTAACCCTAACCGGACAATACAATGACAGGGCAGTCCAGTACATCACGGTATTATTTCTCAATATGCTTTACAGAATTTTTTTAAATTTGAAAGAAACATTATTTCAGCATTTCGAACAAATTCACTCATTAATAAAGCAAATGTGGTGAGAAACTGCCGCGACATCTGTTCCTTCTTCCAACATGCCGTTGTGATCACCGGCGATTTCTCTCTCAACTGGCAGAATGAAATCCAATCCGTTTGAAAATCACATCATATAATTGTTTAAAGTGACTTTCAAGCATACATACAGAACGGTCATTTTTTTTCTTGGAAATGTAGAGCTGGAGCTCATCATTGTATTCTGGGCGCCAGCCTCCTCCCTCTCTTTAAAACCACCAGCAGTTTTCATCATAGTGGAAGGATAGCGGGAGGAGCAAAACATAAATGAAACAAAAAAATTATGTCTTTGTTTTCGAAAGAAATAAAAGCATTAAAACTAACATACATGATACACTGGAATGGAGCGATGGGGCCTCCTGTGACGATGAACTAAATGCGCATCTGCTTGTTAGAAAGTGGAAGACTAATATTGAGGCCCCGAGGAGCCGAGGCAATTTGTGTTTAGCTGGTTTGCTCTGTTATTTTACAAGTTACTGTATGTGACTGGATGACATTCCCAATTAAAGTCGGTCGCAGAAGAGCAGCGAGACCAGACTCGCCGGCCGACGCACAGACCTGCCGGACGTGAACTCCAGCTCCTCCTTCGGTGGCTGGTCTGGGACAATCCAAGGACACGGTCGGGTTTAGCCACCCACCACTCATCAATCATGCCCCCTGCGAGGCCATTCTGGGCTCAAATACAGTGCACAGATATCATTTAACGGAGAGTCAAAGTTATCTTGTTGTATAAATGGGGTTAGCATGTTCTCCTGTTCCTGCAAGCACGCCCAGAAGAAGGCACCAGCGGACCACTTCCATCGCCCCCTTGCCTAAGAAATCAGACAAATGGCCCCTTTTAGTTGAATTCAAATTCGCAGCGAACCCATCCATCCATAAATGCGTACACAACTGCAAGTTTCTTTGGAGAAAAGTGCAGGCCAAATAAATGCATACAAAATGTAGGGAAAACCTGCAGCTGCACATGAGTTCTACACCACCACAGAGGCTCAATAAGACGATTATCCAAAGACTCGGTTAAAGATCCTGATGTCTCGTTCGAAGTAGAAGGTTGTCGATTTATTTTATTTACAATGTACCAAGCCTAAAATTACATACAAACATTAAAAAAAAAAAATCACACAGACTGCTTCCCTGAAAGGAGTATTTTGTGTTAGTTTGAAATACTCAAATATAAAGAAAGAGTGATATAAGAAGCGGAGGCGATTACACGGAGGGGATTAATCTTTTCTGAGACAGACTGAGGACTATTTTTCCCCTGTGTCATTCTGCAAATGTGCTGGAAAACAAAACTGGAGGGGAAGCGGTGCACTATCTGCGTGTGAGCAATTCCGGTTAATGGAATCAAAGCGACCGTTTCATTTCACAAGCATAAACTCTGACCACAGGCAGCGCAGGTACCACCGCTGTCGGTACTGCCGTCTGCAGATTCCTGGTTCAAATCCCTCTTCTGCTGTATGACCCTGAAAACGTTGCTGTATGAATTAGTAAATCATTGCTTATCGCCTATTGATAATCACCTGGGGAGCAAATATCAGTTAAACAGAGATTAACACGCAGGGCAAACAAAATAACGGAAACACGAGAGAGGAGCTTAACTTGAAGTTCAATCACAGCTACAAATGGAGGGTGTGTCCCTGAAAGGGGGGATCTGACAATGAGCACTTGAGGCCAAATAGTGTCTGAACTGCAGGGGACCATCGGTCATAAAAACTGCAAAATTACTGACTTTAAAGGGGATCGGCTTTGAAAACAACGGCAGCGTATGGCAAACATGGAAAAACTGCGTTGGCAAAGAGGAACTGTGGTCGCGAGTCTTGGCTCGTGGACAGAGATAGAGGGACTCTTATTGGGGTGGTCGCTAAAAGGCACAAAGCCTGAGTCAACACCTCCCAACTCCTCTCAGGCCGTCTCCACACCAACTGTACGGTGTCCCCTTCAGAAAGCCAGAATTTTTGGCAAAACTGCCGCTGGAAAAGTGCTTGTATCCAACACTAATACGCAAAGACGCATACCCACAATGCCTGTCACCAACTGTTAAACATGGAGGGGGGTCGCTAATGGTATGGGCAGCTGTTCCATGGGAGCCATTAGGTCTGCTGAACACTCCTTTGCATAATGGCCAAGAATAAGAGGCCATTTTACAAACACTACTACACGATACTCTCATATCGCTGGATGAATGTTTTCAGGATGAAGTCAAGCACCTTCCATGGCCCCCCCTTACTCAGAAGTCGTGGAGCACATTTTCACCTCCTTCATCCCTCAAACAACTGGAGGGTTTTCTTCCTGACGAACGATTCAAAATCCCACTACACAAGGCCCAGGATTTAGTGTGACAGCTGTTCTGGACATAAAGGGTGCTGTTACTCCTTATTAGGTCCCCGATATCAATATATCGCTGTAGGTTTCCTTTATTGTGTCCATCCCCTGTATGTGCCGAAAATCGACTGTTTTACGTAATGCAGCTGTTTGCTGTGTGCAGAGGAGAATTCATAACCCATGATAATAGGACAGCCCAGTATAGCCTTGGACAGGGTGAATTGAGTTAATGACTGAAGTAAAAATGTAATATAAAATCTCTACGAAATTTCGGTCGCTCGGTGAGTTCGTGGCGCTGGAGGGGGAGGCTGGGCTGTTTGGGTGTGGGTTCAAATCTGGCTCGGCAGCTTGCATGTTTTCCCTGTATTTGTATGGGTTTCCTTCCACAGTCCAAAGACATGTTTCAGGTAAACTGGTGGCCCTAAATTGCCCAGTGTGTGTGGCAACCCTGCGACAGACTTCCACCTCACCCAGGGTGTCGTTTCATAGCCTAGTGCCCATTCCAGGGTAGATTCAAGGCTGCCGCGACCCTGACCGGGGTAACAAAGATGCTAACAAATGGATGGAAACTTCTGCCCTCATCTAAGGCAACTGTTCTGCATAAAGCCTCTGAGACACAAAAAGACATCAGTCAGTAGATCATTTTAAGCGGATTCACGTCTACTTGTACAAGGCTCGCAGGCGAAATGGGGTCGGGCTACGAAGAGGTTAAAAACACGAGCTTGTTAACAAAAAGCCTCAGATCCAGTAGCCGGGTCCCTTGTGAGCTAAACCCAGATCTTAACAAATTTAAATTTAAATTCATTTTATGGGGGGGGGGGGACTTCCTCTAATCAACCACAATAACAGTAAAAAAATGAAAAAAAATTGTTTAACATTATTAACTGTTAATTGTGCAGAACCCATAACCTGAAGTTCAGTCATTTGCTGTTTCTTTAATCATACAGAAGATCCAGCGCAGTGTTTATTATGGGAAAAGCGCCTATTAAAATTCCGCCGGCGTGCGGAAGCAAATCGTAGTTTTGCTTTCAAATTAGTGCAGCAAATAAATATATAATCGGCAGGCAAATTGTGACCTATGGAAAGTTAACAAGGTATGAGTCAGTGATCCCATTAATGGGCGGTTGGCGCGACCCAAACCTGCGTGTCGTTTCTGAAGCACCGCGTAAACATCCTTTCCTGGCAGACTCGCAAAGTTGACCTTTCCCCTCATCTTTACTGTGGCAAAATCGCGATTTCATCCGAGGCTCTCACGCAGCACCTTCGCCGAGGTTATGTCACCACGGTGTGTTGCGGCCCACCGCAACCGCAGCCCTGCACGCGTGTCCACCGATGGCGTTAACCTGTCAGATCCCACCGCTGCCTGGAAGGCAACGAACGCACATGTGAAATGATACAAAAGATGGGAATTAATCCAAAAAACTGCTAAGTTAACTGAAACAGTTCAGCTGAAAACTGAATGGAAGAAAGGAGCACTTCTTCATACAGGGGAGCTCCGGAGTGTGTGCTCAGCTCGACACGCCTGACCTGCGCGTGCCGTCGCTGTGGCTGCCGCAAGACAAACCGCAAGTTCCACAGGGAGCTTTAGTGGCAGCTAATCCACAGTCTGCAGCAAGAGCATCGACACAAGCTCCTTCTGGACTGGGGTCTTCTCGCTGAGGATAAGAGCATTTTCCAGATGAACACGAGCAACCAAGGCTGGTGTAACACTGTGGTGAGGGAATCGAGCAGAAAACGCGCAGTGTTGCACTGCACCCCACCACGACACAGCCAGCCCTGCAACCAGCATTTCATAAAAGCTAAAAACACAAGAAAACAGGAGAAAATGTCTGGGATTGAAATCTCCTCGGAGAACCAAAAGCACATCCTAAGGCAGCGGGGTTCTCTCTCCTTTGAAGGCTGCAGGATTTTTGGAGATCACGTTCCTCTGGGTTCGAACGCCAAATAACTTGTTGAATAAAGGGCTGAGGTGTCCTCCAGAGTGAAGGGCACATCTACAGACCCTGCAGCGGATCTTCTGCCACGACCCTTGCCGCAATCCTCTGAAATCCGGGTGAACGTTAGTGTCTGAAAGCTGCCGTATATCTTTTGGAACACTGGAGACTTAAACCCCACAAAAGGCAGCGTTCCACACTAAATGAACTGAACTCAGGGCTTCAGCGGGAACTCAGTGCAGCTCAGTGTTTCTACTGGCTTCCTGTTTGCGGAAGACTCTTTTCATGACTTACAAGGTCTTCAAAAGACCTGCTCAGTAGTTATAGCGAACGATCGCTCCCTATAGCACACCAAGAGCGCAATGCTCCTCCACCCCTGACCATTTGGTGGCCCCACACATGAAAAGTCTCAAAAACCATTTTGCACAATCGCTTCTGTCCTGATCCCGTAACTGCACCATAAGCTTGTGTCACATCATTGGTCACAAATGTTTGTTGTTCAATTCTATACAAAGCTACTCAAGTAATGTGCACCAGCAAAAATGATGGGATGGGACAAACCAACTGTGCTTCGACAATCGCGTCCACATCTCTAATTCTTCACCTATTTTGAACTGCACTTTGTTTATTCTGATTTTTATATCCCTTTGGAGACACGTATCTGCTAGATAAATACATGTGATGCAGAGATACCTGCTGTGCAGAATACACACCGTGCAAACTGGACCACTCCAGATGGCTTACAGCAGGTGGACATCCTAAGTAACAGGGTGAGGAACCCATCCCCCATTACCATTCCCCATCACTCCAGAATCACGGAAGGAAAAACAAAATCTGAAACAATGACATGAACGGATTTGTACATTTTCCATATTAAGATGTTTTTTCCCTGTTCCTACGTCTACTTTCTCCCTTTGCCCTCCAGCAGGTTTTTAAATAGAGATTTCCCTTTGATTCTAAATCGGCTTTATTTAGCGACTGCTGCCATGCCTGTGCTTGGTCTGAATGATAGGAATGCGCACGGAGGACAGAGACGAGACGTAGACCGTCTCACCAAGAGAAACCTTCTGAGCTCACTTTGAGCACCAAGACCTGAGGGACTTGCTGTGTACGGTGACGTGCACAAACAGTTAAACAGGACAAAAGGAGAGATCTCACATCATACCCCCTTTCAGCATTTTAAGCAGGCTACATGAAACGACCTGAGTCTTGGAAGAATCGCGACAAATTTTCAACTGATCTCACTATTCTTGTGAGCATTGATGTATAAAACAAGCACGGCATACATTTACTCGACACATTCCTCCACAGTTCTTTACTTTTAAGCTACTTACCATGATTTACTCATTTATACAGCTCCTGTACTTCATTTCCACCGGGGAAATTCTGGATATGTGTCTTTCTCAAGGGCTCTAGAGGTGGAGGTGGGATCCAATGTACTGCAGCAGCTCTAACCACTGATCTACCTTCTGCCTCCACACATTATCAACATCTGGGAGCTAACAAAAACAGAACAACAAACAGGTAACGTGTGTTTGTTTTAAATGAGAATGCCACATGGACCTGATGTGAGACGCAGCCTGTTGTGTCTGTGTGGTCTTTTGTCACCATAATATATAGGCATGTGAACCTTAAGCTGGAAGAGTGGCTCCATCAGATCCCAGGAATGACAACATTGGTCTCAGTTGAGAATAGTGCAAGTCTAGAAGCAGCAAAAATACTGCACTGTACCCTCAGACCCTATGAGCTCTGGTAGAAGGTTCAGGTCAGAGGAGAGATGCCACCCAAAGGGGAAAATAAAATGTGTGTGTGTGTGTATCTTGTTCATCAAATCTAATCCATTCCTAAAAACATATCTAAACAGCAAACTTTCTAACAGTAGAAGCCTAAATTCTGGTATTTTCAATCTCAATTTCAATTTCTGTCGTTATTTTGGGAAAAAGAATAACACATTCCGAGCCCATCCTTAAGTTCCCCCAACCAATTTCGCCAAATACCTACAAAACACTGCATAAAGGATTTCTGCACATTTTCACTTAATACGGTGAAGACGGCAGCGTAATGCACTGCATGTTAAACAACACGAGCACGAGACACAGTCCCCTCGGGAGAACAGCTGAGATACGACTGCAGCGCACTCGTTACCTTTCTTGGTTCGCTTCTGTCTGTGGTCACCAATTCCGAGGATGGACTTACTACTCCTGGGTAACTTGATCAGGTATCCCAAGGGTGAGTAATGAAACAAAGCAGGGATCCATACAGTATATCAGAAAAACCAGCTGCATAACTTTTACCACTAATTGCTCTGCTGCCTCCCATTTATTCAGTTAAGTTACACACCTAAAATGGCTGACAGACGCTTTCCTTGAACTGCATTCACGTGTCATTATGCCCATCTCTTTTAAAGCAACGTTCACATTCCTAACACTACTTCCTCTTACTCGAACCTGCGCACAACCTAAAAGTTTACGTTAGCAGCAAGAACGTACATGAAGTGTCACTGGAAACTGGAAAAACGAGGGAAAGAAGTAAGAAAGCGGTAGTGGCAGCTCAATACTACTCCAGTGATGATCGCAAGAACAATTGTAGGGAGTCAACCAGCAGGAGGAGGAAGAAATTAGGAAAAACGTAAGAGAAAAAGAGTCTTAAGTGTCTAATTTCTTATTAATCTACAACAAAGAAATAGGAATGATGACCTTGAGGTGTGGCCGCCTGACTCCCGGTGATGGAGGTGCAGTTACCCTTCACTACAACTCATGTACAAGACTCCCCATCTAGTCTGTCAACCCGTCTCGCTTTTCTGAGCTCTCGGCTGAGAGGTGTTAATCGGAGAGGACTGTATGTGTGTACAGAGAGAGAGAGAGAGAGAGACAGGGAGGCAGGGGGCTGGTGCAGCAATGGGGGGTAGAAAAGCCACGCATGTGTTCACAGAGCTCAGTGGAGTGTGACAGCTCCTCTACAATTACCTTCCTCCCCAACTCACACTCTGTCTTTCCTCCCTGGCCTCTGTAGCCAGGTCAAATTGATTCATTTTTTCACACACACACACACACACACACACACACACACACACACACACACACACACACACACACACACACAGGTCACCCTCTTCCTCTTTCCTTACATTGCAGCATCTTTCAGGCCAGTGGAAACCTCTGTCCTCTCTGTTCTCTTAATGGTTCTGGTTATGAGAAGGCAGTCGGGTCACTGTGCAGTGGGAAGGCAGGGACACTGGAAAGAAAACGCACAAGGACGAAAAGAGCTAGTGGCAGCCAAGAGTTATAAAGGAGACCATTATAGCTGGGTGTACTATGAAAGGAGGCAGGCGCACGCACACACACACAGACACACACACAGTCTAACTCCTGTTAGATCCGCATAACTGACATCCTCTCTCTTTGACCGCCCACTAGAAACATGAGAATTAAGGAAACATGCCTGTTATATAAAAATATTAGTAAACATGTAAAACACAAAACAGTCCTTGAAGGAGCTACATGAGAAACACACCTAGATCTTTGTGCCTCTGTTTAGCACAGATTCCCTTTCTCTGCTTGTCTGTCACCTTTACCAAACGCTCCCCTTGGAATTGGTTCTGTGACCTTGCATCCACTGGGGAAAAGCGTGAAGCTACGCCTGTCAATAGATTAACCTCTGAATTGTCACGGTTGACTAATGATTTGAAGGAGTCATGATAGACGTTCTCCTGTGCAGGCACAGGGGTGTGGGGGGGTGTGGGGGGCTTCACATGTACCAATGCATAACAGCAGAATCAATACAAACTTAGAAATATACCACATGATGGTTTTCATTTAAATCTATTCACTTTGCCAGCTCATGTTACTTGTGAAGCTGCATACAGAATAGAGAGGAAATCCAAAGGTGACTGACAGATGGTGGGATGCAGGTGTGTGGAGTATTTAGAAAATCAGGAAAGAAGCGAGTCCGAGAGAGATGTTTCAAGATCCTTTTTTAAAGTTGAAAGGGATTCAGGAGTTGCGAGGGACACAGGGAGCTCATTTCTCCACATCAGAAGCCATACCGAGAGAGTACAGACTTTCGATTTTGGATCCCCTGTGCGCAGCCAGAGGTGGAGGAGCATAATGCTTCTGACAGAGTTTAGGGAGTGACCAGGTCCTGAAGGATTTGAGGTGCTGAGCCTTTCACCGTCTTTTAGTCTGTAAACAGAGTCTTCAACTTGATACGGGCAGCTACAGGAAACCAGCGGAGACAGCCGAGGAGGAGAGATGCATCGAAATGCTTTGGCAGGTCAAACACATGTAACGCCACAGTACAGTCAAGACCCCGTTTAGGACTCAGGATCCGTTCCTAGACCATGGAGCGCTAACTGAAACACACACACGCACACACACACACACACACACACACACACACGAATGGAATTCAACTTTTGAATAACTTTACTACATGAAAATGTTGATGTGCATGTAAAATCAATGAAAGAATCCCCAATGCCTCCCAGTCTGGCGTGAGAGGATAATATGCCCATAAGTTGTGTACAGTGAGCCCTGGAACTGAGCGTTGGGGGCAGTGAATAAAAAAAGCACAACGAACACCCCGGCACCATGGGGGTGGGGGGGCAGAGCACATGGCACAAACCCTGCAGAAATGCGAGAATGAGGATTATTACAATGTACATAAAAAGGAGACAGGTCAGTGTTCACACAAATGCGGGGGGCAGCATTACTGTATCAGGTGGAGAGGTCTGATGGTAGAAGTGGGAAGATCAGACAGGAAGGATCTCCATCTGAGATATTATGGCCTGGTCCAGGAGGTGTGGAGTGGCGTGAAATCCAAGATGAATGGATCTCGTCGGTTATCTACAGCAGTAGGTCAATATACAGTATAGCAGTAATCGACGAATCGTGAAAAAAGAAAATAAATTATTCATTCACCCATTACAACCCCCCCCCCCCGATTAACAGACACACACAGTAGCAGAGTGTGTTCATTGGTTCAGTTAAATGAAGAATAAGGTTCTAACAGGAACCACAACTATCTCTGCCCCACCTTTTGTCCTTCCCTGCTGCACATGAGATAATTCAGGCAAATATTCAGCAGCTTGAAATATTCACAGCCTTCTCTGCAGCAGCAGAAAACCCATGGAAAATCTGTGCTGACGTTGGGATGTAATAATAAGAAACAATTCAAAATGCTTCCGGCCACGGGTTTGTGCTTTGGTATCGACGTGGTGCACCTAGCCGTACATTTCATTAGCTGCCCTGCAGTGTTCAACGCCCCTCTTCAGCCACAACAGAACGTGTGTGAGGAACATTTATTTCTGCATGTACGAAAAAACCAGTGGAGATTGATGAGTGACCAAAACTATCTCCACACAGCAAGTTCATTTTAACTGGAGCAATTCAGGTTAAGTACTGCACCTTGCTCAAGGGTGGTACACCAGGAGGTGGGATTCTAGCCTGCGTCCTTCAAGTGCAAAGCAGCGGCTCCAACCACCACGCCACCTGCTGTACAGCATCACATTCTCCAGCGTGTGAGAGACCAAGGTGTAGAAACAGCGAGTTAGAGGACCTACTGACGTGGCGGTGGGATGTAAATGAGCTGAGAGCGCCGAGCCAGGACAGTCTTCAGGGATGGGGGTGTGATGAGTCTTATCCTGGACTGTGGAGCTGCTAAGCCTGACCTGCATGCAGAGCTTCAGGCAAGCTGTGCAGACAGCAGCAGAGAGGACTTACGGAGAAAGGCTGTCACTGAGATCATCTAAAGGCAGTCAACAGCTGGGATGCGGGAGCTCCGTGGGAGTGTGCCAGAGCACCCCCTTATATCTCATTTCCAACAGCCCTGCCAAGGCGAGCTGGCCGGTCACAACGCAGACCTGGGGTCCGTCCAATTCAGCTCTCAGCGAGTCGGAGACAGGAGGTCGCCGGTTGTGCGAAAGGCCACGCGGAAGAAATATACTCATTTGAAACCTTCCAAGCCTCCAGATATCTCAACGTAAATACATAAGAACATTAAATAAATACACAGCATGTTCTCGAAGAAGCAGCTTTTCTTCTCGGTGAATTGGATTTGTTGCATTTTGAAAAGATGAGTGGTGATCTGACCACACAGAGTTAAGATCTGGTGACTATTTTGAACGTCTGAGAGGGTACAACTGTCCTTTCACTTCAGCGAAACAAAATAAATTCACATATCGGCTCCTTTTACAAACATAGAAACATTTTCTTCCTCATTATTTATACCTGTACCTAGTGGTCCAGGTCTAGATGCTTAATATATTTACACCTATGACATCGGGTGGCTACCCTGCACCCACCATCCGGGTAGCCCGGGTTCCCACACAGTTTGCGCTTCATCGTTTCGTTCACTTCTGTCCCCCACTAATTTCAACAACAGAAGGTACATTTTATTGTTTTTTTCCACCTTGTGTTGTTTTCATTTTTTAAATAAATTTGACTGTTAAAAGTTCATTGCTATCACTTGTTATAATAAGGAATGACATGTAAAGTAAGGGCCCATATACACAGAAATGCATATTAAATATCTAATTTTTTGTTTGGTAATAAGGTAATTGGGGTTTAAAGTGTTCTGTATCACGTTGAAATAGGTATTTTGGAGCATTAGGGATATTTTGGGGAAGGTTTCCCAGACAAAGCCAGAATGAATCATAATTTTTTCATAACAAATAACGGAAATAGCTTCCCAATACCCAATTTCACAGTATTGAAGCCATTTCTAGAAACCAGCTACACTCAGATGCCGGGGTATAGGTGTATTTGCAGTTTCTTCAGTTTTCCATTGTTATCTCCCGTTGTTAGTTTACAGCAAATAAACGGAACACGACTGTTGGAGCACCTGGCTCCACGTCCCTTAGTCCACGAGAAACAAGCAACAAAAACAGAAACAAGCCGCGTAAAACAAGATTCACAAAATAAATGAATTCTCCTCGCACAGCCAGCAACCAAAAACCCTGTTTTGACCTTGGGAAAGCTTGACATTGGGGGGGGGCAGAGAAGCAAAGCGCATTCCTGTGGTTGATGGGGGGCCTCACTGACTCATAAAACTGGAAGCAGGCAGCCAGCGGCCGACGTGTGCAACGCTGGTCATGAAGAGACGGGCAGGTCGGGGGCGGCCGGATCGATTCCAGAGCTTCTGTCCTCAAACCGTAGGGTTGCTTTATAAAGCCGCCCCACAAAGTGCATAAAATGAGTGATCTTAGTCTAGCTGTCCTGCTACATTAGTGCTGATGTGTTGAGCCCCGTGCATCTGCTTAGCAGACTCTGAGGGACATGGCAATGATATGAAATCATGAAGAAAGAGTGGAGACTGAAAGAGAAAACATAACATGCGAATGGATATTTTGAGTGCTTCTACAAGACAGAATTTCCTTCTTTTGAAATATTTTGCCTGAAAGCCTCTGTTGATTCCCAGCCATACCGGACCACCAGAGGACCTGAAGGGACACGGTAGTGCAACCATTTATGCTCTTCTGAACAGAGGTTTACATCAGGCAATGTCTGTTCGCCGCTGGGACAAATGGTGGGTGTGGGAGAGTCAGATACTCCACTGCAGCTAAGACTTCTGCTACTAGTACACATTTCATGCTCTCATTGTTGTTCTTGCCTATTGGCAAAAATTTAAAAAATGGAAATCGAGGGTTCTTCAACAGTTGGTGGCTGACTGTGTTTCACGGTCCTGGAAATTATGCTGTAAGCTGCTTTTGGTCTCAACTAAATTAATGACTATAAAAGCGCTGATGCTGTTCTCCAAACTAACGTTCAGACAAGAGTAACTGTTCTTGGAGCAGCTGAGTAAAAATTACTCAAAGTACCTTGCTGTGGTGTGGTGGTCCTCCATTTGCAAAGTTGCAGCTCTTAGCCACCCACTCACTGGTCCAGGTCTTCATGCTTAATATGCCAACTGTCCTTGTGAAGGTACAGTCCTCGTGGACTTGAAAGGATAACTTCTGGGCTGGGCTGTGGCTGTGAGCATCTCCCCTAAACTCAGACAAGTCAAATTAAATAAGATCTTGACTGGAACAGAAAGACAAACAAAGTGGGCACCCGTGACACCAAAGTGGGAGCAGAATTGGAGGAAAGCAGTGGAAAAGCTGGGCCGTTTGCGGGGACCGACTGGAGGAGGATGAGGACAATCGAGGTGGGGCAGTTATGGGGGGGGGCAAAGTGTTGGGTTTCCCATCATGACACAACAGCCACGGCCTGTTGACCAAGATACCTGGTGGACTTTGCTCTTCAGAAGTAATGGCTTGAAGCACACCTCACTACACAATGCTTCACCTTTTTCAATTAAATCCGTACATTTAATAAGAAATTCTGACTTGTTAAACATCTACATTTATTCATTCAGTAGATGCTTTTCTCCAAAGTGGTGCAAAATGGTTAACTAGCATTTAGCTGGCACTTTTTTCCAAGATGAGTTAAAGTATAAGAAACATCACGGTAAACTGCTTACAGACATTGGCATACAACAGAGAAATGTCATACAGTCAACCATTCACACATTTTGGGGGACTTAGAATCATCACTTCACCTGAAACACACGCCCTTAAACTTTGGGAAAACAGGAGCCCCTGGAGGAAACCCATGGAAACACAACAAGAGCATCATTGTGTGAAACCTGGGAACATCTTAGGTTTCCGTGTACCTGACTTTCACTGTTGCTTCTGCTCCGTCACTACATGACCATCGCGTTGTTGCCCAGGGATACTAGTCCCAGCTTACTTACACACCTCTTAACCACATGCAGAGTTTACATTCGAAAAACTCTTTTGTGGCAATATTTTCAATTCTATTTGCAGGATCCAAAAAACCAACGGATGGTTTTATTCAGCAAAACATTACATAAGAGACTCAACTCCTCTCTAAACTTGGAATTGTTTCACTGGGACATTCAGACTGCTGAGGCTGCTCTAGGAAATAAGATCTTGAACAAATGGATTTCCTTTAATATTAATATTCAAGAGAACATGCATAACAATCAGACAGATTAAAAAGAAGCGAAGAAGACAGAGGCACCGCTGGGAAAAGGGAGTTGGTACAGAAAGTCTTATGATTTTCAGTTCGCAGTGCTAAGAATGTACCAAGAACAGGCTTCCCATCATTCCAGAATCACGACAGCACAGTGAACAGGGAGTAGATTCACATTTACACCCTTTCTTCAGATGAAGAGGTCCTGTAAAATGAAAAATGGATATATATTCCATACAACAAAGGTATTATTCAGTAATTATTCAGTACAATTGGATGGTGGATGGGGTCAAAAGTTGTGGCAATTCCAAACGATAGAAACGTCAGGAAAAAGGAATATAAGCTGGAAAAATAAGAGGGATTGACAGAGGAACTGGAGAGAATGCGGAAGGTGAAAACAAAGGTAGCGCCACTGGTGAGAGGGGCACTTAGGGCAGTAAACCCTAAGTTGGAGGAGGAGCTCCATCAAATCACAGGTATGACAGCATCGGTCTCAGTCCAGAAAAGCGTAATCCACCATCTTATGAACAGCAAAAACACTCCACAGTAGCTTCAAACTCCTAGGTCTTTGGTAGGAGACCTGAGTCTGAGGAAAGTTACCCCCCACAGGGGGGGGGGGGGGGAAA
>UFQX01000665.1:93799-201465 GCA_900497675.1 Arapaima gigas
GGGGGGGGGGGGGGGAAAGGGTGAGAAAGGATTCATTTTTTTAATATAATCTGTACAACAGATTTATTATTCAGTAGAATGGAAATTTTATGTTCACAACACTTATTTTATCCGCTGATTCTTCTGTAACTAGTTTACGGACTTCCTGCCACATTGGCAGCCTCCACCAATCACAACACTGAGTCTGGGGCGGCAGTAAAGCAGCAGATTCAATGCGAACTTTTAAACATAAACAGTGTAAACATGGAAATATTAACTCAACTATTTAGATAATTTTAACAGCTTTTATAACAAATACCCTTACACTATTGTAAATAGGTGTTTTTGTGTGGTTTACTGGTCATATTTTCTTATTTATCAAATTCATCAGTCACATTCCTTCACAACTGATGCCACTTGTTTTAGCAGTCAGGATCCTAAGTGGGGGGGGGATTATCTGTTTTTTGTATTTGTATTATAAAACACGTTGGTGTTACTGCCGTCATGCATAAAAATACCGTTCTTTGGGTTAATTTTTAATTTCAGGTGACATATGACCGCCTAACAACAGGAATTTGCTTAATAGGATGATTTCGTGGAATTAATGAGACCTGTTAAGTGATGGATGGTGCATTTATTAACCGATGCTTCTCTTCAGCGCGATTTGTTATACTAAGCCGCTTATAATAATTTACCCATTTTTACAGTCAAGCCCCCCCCACACAGCAATTCAGGGTAAGTGCTGCACCTTGTTCGTGGGAACCACAGCGAGCTAAGGTCCAGCCAGGGACCTTAGAGTGCAAAGTGGCAGATACATCTTCTACGCGGCCGGCGACACAGGAGTAATGTGACCGATCCTCTGTTACCCAGTCAACCCCCAAAAAGACGCTCCTTTCTCACAGTTGGTCTGAGTCCTGCCAGATTATCATGTCACTGAGACAAGTGAAGCAGCAGCCGGAGTCCTTAAAACTGGCTTATTCAATGGCCGTTGTCCAGAAAACAGAAGAAAGGTGAAGAGAAGAAAAAGCCCATTTGAAACTTGGTTCTGGGTGAATGTCTTTACACGCTTTGAACAAAAATAACTGTGTCTTTTTGGTTCTCCTCCCCCCTCGGAAAGAGTTTCAATGTCACTTCTGCTCTAAAGTTCATGGATGCCCCCCATTGTGCTCTGTGAACAGAAGGAGATGTTCACACCCCTCTCTTCGCCTATTTTTACAAACCCTGTCCACCAGCAATGCTCATTAATAACACATGTAGGCAATAGAAGCTTGAAGGTACAACTGAAGTACACTTTCATTTAGCAGATGCTTTTCCCCAAAGTGAGGTACAATGGTTCTATGCAGAACTACCTGACGCCCTTGTGCAAGGTGACTGACTCCAGACTCCCTACATCCATTCGCATATCTCTACACCCCTACAATGCGACACGCTTGCACATATACAAACACAAAGGGCGATTTAGAGACACCAATTCTCCTGAAACATCACCTTTGGACTGTGGGGAGGAAACCAGAGCACCCAGAGGAAACATGAGGCCAGATATGAGGGCAACTGCCAACTCCACACAGATGGAGTCCCACTCGGGCTGCTGGTGTTCCGAACGATAACCTCCTATGAACACAAAGCTGGTTCTACATGCTGGGAATGCAGACGGACACTCAGCATTCCCATTACCTGGAGACAAGTAGTCAAACATTACAACCCACCTGCATGTAAGTCTTCTCCGACGAAAATAAGAACGTGTAGCAAAATCTTTAAAGTTGTATTACGAGGTCTTTCAGCTTCTCTTAAACGTGCAAACACGGAGTTCAAAATACCGTCTGTCTGCGATCGGTTTTATTATTTCACTAATGGGGGGTTTAGTCACGCAACTGCTTGTTCCGTTCCACATATGACGTACGTGGCGGCTTAAAATTTATTTGGACGACTAATCTTTTTGTATGCAAACATTTCAAACTGGTTTTAACACAATTTGGTGTGTCTAAATGTCGCGACTTTTCCAACAATCCGGGTTTCATTTTGCTGATTAAAACAGCCGCTTTTTCTCTTTGTTAAAATGATGAGAAATATATGAAAATATAACGCTGTGCTGAACGGAACTGTCCCGCCATCTGCGGTCGGGACGTGCGCAGTGAACGAATTCAGAGACGTGAACTGCTGATATTTGTCAAAAGAAGCGGAGAGCGACGGTAATCCGTCCGTAATGTGAAGACCTGCAATCTGGTTACATTTACTTTAAATGGACTTGGGGAGATTTCATTTCAGGATTACGACCGAGCAGCACCCGGCCTGTCAGTCCCTGAGCAAACACATTAAAGCAGCCCCATCTATAAGAATGAAAGTGCCAAGACAGTTAAAATCAATACTAATTCTTAAATGATTATACAAAGTCTTCCACCAAAGGAAGAAAAATCAGTTCTTCCATTCACCATCGTTGGCCTTACACATTTTCCATAAATGTAAAAGCAGATAATGGCAAAATAATTCATTTTGTACTACTTCTAACTGTTTATTCATCACATGGTTGTCAGACTGGCTAAGCAATGAAATCCCCTCCGTTCTTTACTGGGGGGCCGCAGCGGCTGGACGCATCTCGACAACTGCGTGGAGAGTTGGAGCGAAGGGAAACCATGGACTCAGCCCTCGTGTATCGGGGTCCTGTACGGGGAAAAAAAGTACCACCGTGGTTCACGAAAGTCACTAGGAGGGACCGTTTGTCCAGTTATTCCAGAAGAACGGAGCACGAGACTGAGGTGCCAGAGCGACAGTCCGTGTGATAAAAATCATACGTCTTTTTCACATAACAGGCTTATTATTCAGTACAATGACATTTTTACCCATCATGTAGTCATTTCACTTCCACTGCAGGTGGAAAAAGAGTTGATATAAGAACACCAGTCACTTTTGTTATTGGTTTTTAAGAAGAACAATTCGGCCCCAGTGCAATGCGACGGCTTTCAAGCTTCCCTACGCACAACTGTTCAATGTGGGAAGCAACCAAGGAATAAAAATGATTAATGAAAGAAATGTCTTTTTTGTTCCTATTGCGTTGTTTCATGCAGCAATAAAAAAAAAAATAAAAATCCACAGGCATCTAACCCAGACCACCACAAAGCAAGTGATCATTGAAAGAGAATATAATGTTAAGACAAGGTTGAAATGTTCTTGTTGTGACAAAATACAAAAAATGCCAGTGCCATTACAGTCACAAACAATATATATTTTATTTGTGTATTTAAATTAGTTCTGCACGTGAAGTGAGGTAAAGAGGGGAAAATATCGGGCTGCTGTGTTGTGTCACCTGGGTGCGGAACTAATAACCTTATGATTATTAAAATTGTACTCTGAGGAAACACAGAACACAAGGGAGTTTGCTGAAAATTTATCTTTGAGAAATAAATCAACAGAAGAAACCCTGGACTGCAGTACAATCTTACTTATTTACTTAGTTACTTTAGTCACCCACCTGTCCTGGTTATCGTCACAGGGGTCTGGCGTCTAACTCAGAACTGCTGGGCACTGGGTTTGGAGGGGTTACATCCTGGGGACACCAGTCCATCGCAGGAGCGCAGTACAAAACACCGTATATAATTTTTTCCCGCATCTGCTGCCACGTTTTATTTACCTTTTTCCTTAATATGATAAAATCCACACTGATTTATGTGCAACAATTTGTCTTTTTGTATTGCTGTACTGTAAGTATTTTTGCAATTTAATTTTTATTTATGGATTGTGATAAAATCGTATGTCTTCTGAAGTAATACAGAATATATTACAGCTTTATGGCTCTTGGGTTGCGGGTTTGAATCCAGCTGTCAGTGTGTATGAAGTTTCCATGTTCACGTGGGTTTCCTCCTACAGTCCAAAGCGACCTGTTTCAGGTGAACTGGTGGTTCTATATTGTCCTTTGCATTGCTGTGGGACTGGTGTCCTGTGCAAGGTGGCCCTCTGGACCCCTAATGACCCTGCAGTGCGTAAGTAGTTAATGACGATGGATAGATTTAGTCAAAGAAGCACTTCTACCACAAAGATTTGTAACCCGAAGCCTGCTTGATTAATCCTCACGTCTGGGTATCGCTGTGATACTTCGAAGCTATGAACTCACCCTGGAATGAGTTAAACGCTCTCAGCCGCTGGATAAAACATCAGCAAAGCAACAAATTATTATCGCTGCTTTCCAATTAAAGGATCCAGGTTCAGATCCCATCTCCTGCTGCAGTCCCCTTGATCAAGGTAGCTACCTCAAACTGAGCCGGCAAAAACTGCCTGGCTGTATAAATGCATAAATCACTGTGAGCGGAGAAAAACATCAGATGAAATCAAATGGATACATGTTAAAATGTACTGAATCAGCTGTGGAAGGGTGGGGGGGAAACATGGCCGTGTCTCCTTCCCCGGTGCCCTTCGCCATCGCCGATTCATCGCTGTGGAAACCTGTCCATCTGCCCCTCCCTTTAATTTAATTCAAGCTCAAACTGGATCCTAAATCCTTGCTGTGCAGTAAAATACTCCACGGCCCACCAGGCGAACAGAGCAGGTCGGCAGTCAGCGAGCAAACGCACCACAAGCAGCGGTAGAGGAAGTTGCCCTGCATTTGTCCCCACAGGAAACCGCTGCTCTTTCCAGAAACACTCCAATATATATTTATATATAGCACATCTTTTTTAAAGAAAAAAAAAACCCATAAAAAGCCACGCCTGTCCCAGCTGAGAATCTGTTACAGAAGCAAGCCGTAAAAATTCTGCGTTTCTTATTTTGTGACCTCCTTTCTGATGGCGCAGGGAGCCCGGGTGACACCCCTCCCCAGCTGCAGTTGTCGAAAACGGAGTTTTAAAACAGTTTTGATTTTTTCTCAGAAATGAATTAAAAAACAATTCCACGATGCCCTAGACTGTCCGATCATTGCAATATGGGGACACCCTTATCAATGGCCTAGTGCTACTCTTCATATTCCGGAAGGAATAGGCTTCAGGCTTCAGACCCCCAGCCACCTCAATGAGACCACATGTTTACGCAGCTCTTCCTAAGTCGGGCCTTATGGTGCATAAATGACAGAGCTGGATGTATTTCCTCCTGTTGCCGTGCAATAAGCAAATCTGACGTTAAGCGTACGCCTTGATTTATTGACACAGAACATCTTTGTAGACTCACGCGTCATCTCCACCAGGGTTTCTCGAGCTGTGCTTCCAAGCCCAGCAACCCTGTGATGATGAACGTGGGTCTGTCAGTGGGCTACCTGGGATAAGTTCTCAGAAGGACTAATTAAGTGGCCCCCATGGAGAGACTCGGGCAGAGACTAATGGCATTCTGGGTCGTGGCCAAGAGGGTGGTGGGATCTGACATCAACCCCCACACATATACACCCCTGATAAAACACATAATTAGTTTTATGCATAAATAAACAGATTGATATGACTCTGCTGGTTGCAAAAACACAGAAATCCAAATGCCACTATGGTCTCTACAGCCGCAATGATCCTGTGGTTAATCAGCCGAAGCCCATAAGTTAAAGGTAACCGGAGGGATGGTGAACTGAAAACCCACAGGATCTCAGATTTCGGTTTGAAGTGGTGGAAAGAGCGCCCTCTGTCCCTCAGAGCGGCTGAATCCCTTTCAAAATTTAAGCAAAACAGATTACACGTCCATTTTATTATTTCCTGACTACTCCATACACCCGCGTGGGAAACATCTGCCAGGATCACCTGAGTATTTCAATTCTACAGACAGCTACCTGTGCAAAACGTGCCTTAAAAAACCACGGCGTTGAACAAATTAGCTGTGCTTCGCAAGTGAATCACATATCTACATCTTGTAACTCACTGCCATGAAATCTTCTTTTACATAGTTGTGCATCACTTTGGAGAAACACATCTCCAAAGTCTTAATTAGAAGGTACATCCGTGCTCAAGGTCCGTCCTGCACGCTGTAATGACCAGACCCTGGATCTTCGTCCTTGTGGTCTGGTGTCACTTGAAAGTGACTCGTGGACACGCGGAACCGCCTCCTCGCTGCCCGGTCACAGCCGTAATGAAACCTGTCGGTCACTGTGGTCCATGTCGCTAATGAAAACATCAGATGATTTTGGTGGAACATCAGGTGGTTCCGAGATCTCCCAGAAGGCTTTGGATAACACGGTTATGTCAGCATGGCCCACAGGTCTGATGTTGGACAACAAAAAGCCTGTTATTGAGCATCTGCTCTATCCGCGCTTTCTCTACTGTCAGCAGTCCTCATGTCCAACGGGAACATTCGCAGAAGAAGACAATGTCCCTATCATAGTAGGCAGCCAGTATTAAAAACATGCTGAGTTAATGACTAAGCCAACATTTTGGACTTCGACCGTGTGGTCCCACTATTGGCAGCTGATTCACGGGAGCAATCGTGGTGGTCAATAAAGAGGAAGTCCAGAGCTGCTGAAGATGAGGAGAAAACTATATTATAATCAGACACCTTCATCCAGGGCAGCCTTCACATACTTACACACCTGGAACATTTATCAGGTAAGTCTCTTGCATGAGGGCACAACACCAAGGCCCCTCCTTTCAGGACCTCCAACATCTATGCCCCCCTACTGCCCAATATCAAAAAAGCTCTAATCGAGTAAAGCAGATATTTTCATGTTCATATTTAACTGATGTTTGTCAGAAGAATTTTACAATGTTAAGCTGCTTAGAATTTAGCCATTTATATATCTGGGGTTATACGGCAGGGCAGCTTGCTTAACTCATTCAATGTTTATTACTATAATAAAAATATTTCTTGCCGTCCACGTGTGTTTTTAGTTGACCACCTTCTGGAGCAGGTTGTTGTCCAAAGGTTGGCAGTTGTATTTAAAGTGAAGCAAAAAATGCTGATCTACAACCTGTACAAACATCTCCTGTGTTCATGCATACACTGACCATTAGTGTAAACCCATACCACACCATAAATGCAAATGCTACGTTAGTTCAATATGTTCTCGATTACTATACATGGCAGCACTGCCCGAGAACGTGACTCCCCCCAGTATCCATGTTCCCCTTAGCCGCGTGATCTGTCTGCAGTGGTTGTGGGTTCAAATCCCCTCGAAAAGGGAACTTCATTTGAGAACGTAGCAGGAAAAAAAAAAATTAAACGCTGCAGCCGTTGTACGTGAGCAGTGAAATGAGAGGCCTGATCTTCTGGTTCTATTTGGGTGTGTGTGTGTGTAAAGAAGCCATCTGCAGGTGCTCCAGTGAGCCCTGCATCTGGCAGCCTTTGCATTGCAAATTGAGCAACAAACAGAGAGGAAGGTCTGCTGTATTTCCGGCCAGACCCTGCTGACCGACTAACAGTTTGTGCTGTGGACACGTGCACTGCCTGTCCATCCCGGCTTCGCAACCGTGGTTCCTTGGTGTCCCATGGCAACGCTGGGGGTCCTCTACCTATTTTTATCAAACAGCCAATTCAGATACTTCCCTAGCATCCCTCAACGAAACCAACTAAACAGAACACTGACAATACAACCCCCCTTCCCCGCATCTTTGATCCAAAACAGCAGCAGAAATGACTCATTTTTAATTTGAATAAATCTGATTCATACATACAGTCTCCCATTAAAAAAAAAAACAAAAAAAAAAACAAGGAATACGGGCAGATAAAAGCCACTGTGGTAACTGGTGGACGAGTTCCAAGTCTGAGGCATCAGACGGTGCCGGGCAACACGGGTGTCACGCTGAATCCGCCAAATGTTAGCTCGCTCGCAATCTGGTTCGGCTCAGCGCACATCCTTGGGCGCCAGTTAAACAGCGATTACCACGCCTGGCCTTGCTGGTGGGCACAGCCTAAAGAGAGGCGACTGCTCTCCATTCCTGCTCACCACCACATTGTCTGCTCTGCAAAACAGGACCACCTAGACCCCCACTGGGGTCGGGCCTCTCAGTCGGGGCCTTCCTGTCCTGAGAAGAAGGAGCGGTCTGAACACCTGGAACCAGTGAAACCAATTCGCTGTACTAGAGTAAAGCATAAATTCAAACACAGCTGGGCTGGTGGTTTTCTTCTGAATGCCAACAGGGGTCTGGAAGATGGGGAGGTGAGAACCCCGAGGAGAACCACAGTCAGGGCCCAGCAGTCGAACCCTTGAGCGTGTGCAGGAGGAGCGTCAACTGCTGTGTAAATGAGTCGCCCCTACAGGGAATGTGGTGCATGATGTCAGCAGGGCTTCCCACGTCCTCCACCAGCACGTCACACGTTTGTAAACGCTCATCTTCATTACATCGAACTCCAACTATCTGCTGTCACAGAGATTATCTCTGGCCAAACGAGCCCTTTGTGCGATAGCTGTCAGTTTCCCTCTGACTCACTGCTTGATCTCTGCTTTCGGTTGCATTCCTTTAGGTTTTGTGGATTCGGTCTCCAAACTGAAAACAACCAGAGAGGAGGGTATTGATCAGACTCTGGATAGAATGGCAGTGAGCGAGTGATGACCTTCCCAAGCTTTAACCCATGGCGTGGACACTGACTTATGAACAGCAGTGTTTGCAAATAAGAGAATTTTTATACGTGGTTTGTCGCAATTATTATTACAAATGACATTGAACCATCATTATTAACTGACAATAAAAATTCAAGGACTTGAATTTCCCACTATGACAGAACTTGATGATGATTTTCATTATTATCATGTCATTCTGTTTATCTGATAATAATAATAATAATAATAATAATAATACTAAGAAGAAGAATCATTTTTTCTATTGATTTTTTTTTTTTACATTTTAATGTACTTCCCTAAAATGTTTTTACCCAGACTGGCATGTCAAGGCACAACAACAAGACACGATGTTCAATTACTTATATCTGGCTTTTTGAGGGGGAAGAAACGGGAGAGATTAACGTGAGGAGAAATCAACCGTTTTATTTGCGAAGAGGGAGTTGCACATGAACCCAGAAGAAAATAAGACCTTTCACACTTATTATCTAACCACCTTCCCCAAAGCACACATAAACGCTGCTTTCCCAGTGGGGAGTCATTACGTTCGCAGGGCTGTGGGAAGGGGGCTTTCTCGCGGTGCTCAGGGACATGCGGCAGCCCGCTAATCTAATACAGCTCAACCCGAAACATCTAAGGGCTGGACGAGTCTGTGGCGGTGTATCCCCCCCGTCCGCTTTGCTCGATCGGGACCTGCTGGGGACACAAATGAACAACTACCTTCGAACGGGTCAACTCCACCACCCCACATCACCCCAGGATCTTTCTGATGACGCAAACAGCAGGACCACTTTATTCTAAATGAAGCGACTCAGATCATTCAAGTCCTCCTCTTTTCCAAATAATAGTTCATCGCATTATATTGAAGCCATTCTAGTTAAGTACCTTTGTGAGTGGCACAATGGCAGTTCCTCTTCTGAAATCTGAACCCGTGACCCGTGATCCTAGGTGACTGAGCGCTGTTCTGCATACAGTATGTGCTATTTGGCTAAGCAGCATGAAGAAAGGAGCGCTATAATGGGATTTGCACATTTTAAGCGAACGCATTCATGCGCAGAACGCAGGCCAGCAGACAGGCACTCAGGATGGTGCGTGGAAACACTCGAGCACGTCGCATGCGAAGTTTGCCTCTTCCCATCCTCCCGTTTGGGCGTCATGCAATGTTCGATCATTCGCCCGCCTGAGAAGAGGCTCGAACATGCCCTTGTGCTAAACACTCTCGTCCCATCTTCCCGAACCAACAAAACAAAGTGTGGCTAATTCGAGAGTGGGCATTCACATGGACAAAGGCTGGCTAATTCAAGAGCAAGCAAACAAACAGACAAAAAGGGCCTAATTCAAAAGCAGGCGTGAGTGACACACACACACACACACACACACACACACACACACACACACACACACACAGCACTGCAGGGACAAGGCTCCTCCGCCTGGCCTTTTGTTTAATTCATTCCTATTAAAAACACATGAACTCATCTGCTTGACAACAGAAACCTTCTTGCTGGGTCTAGGGGTCTTGGGAGGAGGGGGTGTCCTGTGGGTTGTGGGAAAATAATTTTGCTAATAATCTCACTTACATCTTTACTAACAACTTTAGCCTTAACAAGCTGTGCAATTCTTATATTTATTCATTTAAGTGACGCTTTCCTCCAAAGCAACTCTAAATGTTTAGCGACCCCCACTGTTATTTACCCATTTATACTGTCGGGTAATTTTTACTGGAGCGACTGGAACTCAGCATGGATACCTTGCTCAAGGTTGCTTACCGCTACGCTATCTGCTGCCCTTTAATTTATTACATATATAACATAAAAATAACATACAGAATTACAATCACATTAATCACATTGATATACACTAGGTACACTTGAAGTTTCTGCAGGATGTTCTAGAAGCTGGCAGTGAAGAGGTTAAATCCATAAAAAATTTTAACAGGTTTGAAAGGGGGGTGTAGGATGTGTGTGTCTAAGTTAGACATCCCCTCCCAGCAACAAGGGGGGTACAAAAGACTTATTCACTCAGAGCAGAAAGATAATATTGGGGAAGAAGACCTACGTACTGAATATCTCTCGAGTCCAAGTCTCCAAATCCGTCACTGTCTTGAATCCAACTGGAGCTTCCCTGCATTCAGGGAACGGGGATTGGTGAAGCCCATGTTGAACCCGGCTTGTCCACAATGTCCTTTTGTAGGGTCACACTGATACCGTGGGAAAAACCAAAACTTCACTAGTTCTCCAGCCAGAAACAAACATTCACAGTGCCAGCTGATGCAGCTTTTGTCACTGGTAGAGATGCCGGTTTAGAACATCTCCAGCTCCATCAGTGTCTGGGTCTGCTCAGCTGTGCCAGCATGCCAATTTTCAGCGTAACACCTGCTTGGATAATATTCAACAAATCGACATTTTAAGAAATTCAGTGCTTGCGGCTGTGGCTCAAATGGTCACAAAGCGAAATGTAAAAATAAGAGTGAGTTTATTTTTGGTCCAGTCAGCAGGTGCACCAGCAGCTCATGTGGGCTGAGAACACATCCATTTTTTACAGGTCTGCTCTTTTTATTTGAAAAGCTCGTAAGCCAGCGACTGACTAAACTTAAACAGTCTTTTTTCTTGCAGCTACATGGCAGTTACATTGTTCCCTATGAATTTCCCTGCGGGGATTATTAAAGTTCCATTCTATCCCACCCTACTCTACTCTGTTTTATCCTAAGACAACATTAAGGACCACCTTCAGTCCTTTGAGTGAAACTCTATCTGCTTTCAGTGTCTGGCTTCATCTCACGCTAAAAAGGGCATCCGTGCTTCTTGAAAACACGTTGGACGCCAGATTTTTCAGATACCGAGTGCCTGTTTCCCACTGTTTTAATTGGAGAAAATAAATAAATAATGTGCCCCCCACCCATCGGAAAACACCTATATAACTATCAAACCGTGACTCCAGCATGATAAACACCGTAAACAATAGTTACCTAAATAGAAAACATTTAATCTTGCCATTCATTTGTATGTTTGTAACAGTTTGTACAGTGCGGCACATTTCACAGGTTAATCCTGCCAGAGGGCACATAAGCAGGGTTTGGAGCAGGACTTCAGTGTAATGAGATGGTGAACAAAGGGAAGATGTGTGTCAAAGTAACGCCATCCGCCTCTTTGTCCCACACAACAACTGGCATTTAAATAAATGGGTTCATTGAGAAAATGAAATGCACAGTAAATGCGGTAACACAGTTCTAATGCGTGCAAGGCGAAACTGGCAGAAATAGCTGATAAGACAGCAGCACGGATTTGGATAAATTTGTAAATCTACATAAAACAGTTTGTTATAATACACACAGCATTTTTTATTACAGTGCATTACTATACGGTACTGTATGGTACTTGTTTTAAAATGTATTCAGATTTTTATTCACGTTTCATTTTTTAAATTATGGATATGCTTTGGATGAAAATTTGTAATAAAAAAAGCTTCCGTTCGGATACCCATATTTAGGCATTAATTTTCAAGAGGCATTATAGCAAAAAATGAGATATGGAGAGTTCAGATACTGCGGGATTGCTGCATACTGTATGTACACTCTTAAAGGTACATTTCTGAAGGATGGGCGCTGCTGTTTACTACTTTTCGGTCAAAATTAGTAAATTGGAGTAGTTTATTCCTATTTCCATATCCCTCCCATGTGATGACTGAAATCCAGTGGCCATGTAGGTCTGAACCCCACTAAATACAAAGTTCATGACTTAATTGCACTGAACAGGGATGCTAGAGTAGATGAGGAAATTGTGAAGATGAAACTGAAGATTAAAGCAACCCCTCTGCCATATATGGCCATCAATCCCATCTGGCACGCACACACACACGCACGCACGCATGCATGCACAGTATATACACATACACACATACGCACACAAGGCCACATGGATCTGGCAGCAGCTGGTGTGTGAAGGCTGAACCACAAGTGTGTGTGTGCGCACCATCTGCATGTGTGAACCTGCACGAACCATACCCGTTTTTGTGACAGGGCTGTCATCTGCTTGCCAAACCTGCAACAAGCATGATGTCGCATGTCTGCAGTTTGTCTTCAGCGTCAGACACAAGCGCTCGTATGACATCCTCGAAATCGAGGACATAAGGCACGACTAGAGTCTGTGTGCCGGTGCGTTTCCATGGAGACACGAACATACATTCATCTCTGTTGTATACGCTGTGAGGACTGAGCTACTTTGGACTCCAGGCCAAAATTTAGTCATATTCATATTAACACGTCAGTCCCATGGATGGAGACTTACACATACATTTACGTGCACTTCATGGACACCCATGTTACGTCCCCGTGTGTATTTCATAAATCATGTCGGATGTCCGGAAATTAATACACAGGTATCCTTTGTTTTGCAGCGCGTGAGACTCACGAAAGCCTGGATTTAGCACAGCTGTCTTAATAGCGTTATTATATTTTTTCACGCGCCAATGTTTGGATATAACGTGCAACAATAACCTCTCCATCTGCCATTCTGCAGCCCTGGATGGCTGCGCCGTTGCAAGGCACCCATATTGTTTTGGTTGCAGTGTTTGGGTGTCACTCAGCAATTATCATTGCGGCTTTATAACATTATTGTTTAAACATTAGCACGCCCACCCAGGGAGTAGCCCTCCTAGTCTAGCTCCCAAGAAATTGCGCGGTAGGATTGGTGATTAGACGCGGGTGTGTGAATGTGTGTCTGAGTAAAAATTAGAACCGTATATTATTCTGAGTCCTGAAACCTGTTTGTAAAAATGGGAAGAAAATAGATTTAGCAATGAAAGTGAAAACAAGAGGGGAGCATGAAAATATAATACTGTATTTATATTATTGTAGCATCCCATACTACTCTAGGCACCCCTAGGGGTGGGGTGGGGATTACCTGTAAATAGTTTGCATTTGGATTGGAATTTTTAAACATTAAGGAGACTGTATGTGTCTCTGCTGGGGTTGGTAGGCCTGGTGGGCTGAAAAGATGCAGGGCTGGGGGTTTAGTAACCTCTTTGAGGACTGTAGGCCTTAGGTAGAAAGAGCAGACTATCCATGAACCCATCTCATCTGCAACCTCTGCTGCTCGATGTTGATACGCTACAATATGAAAACCCCTCTTGCGTCTGTCTTCTCTCCTCCAAAGCCTACAGCTATGACATTAATATGGTCGTACGCTATATTATTTCTGAGTCTCAACGTTTGGACTCGGCGTTTCAGAGTCTAAGCAGTTTTAATCACAAACTTTCTGTTTGTGATTCCTTTCAGGTTTACTTATTCACAACTAGCTGAGTTACCCGCCAAATTTCAAGCCTGCGGCTGGAAAAACAAAGCTGTGCATAAAGAACGAACAGACAGACGGACGAGCAAACATACAGAGATCAGCTTCATAAACACATAGCTTGATATTGACAGAAAAAGTGAGTATTCTGGCAGGGCTGAAAAATGCAGAAGAAAATAGATGCAGCAGTGAAAGCGAAAACAGGAAAATATAATTAAAATAATGTACTATATTTTACGCTACTATAATATGAATAATGTGTGAAATTAAGTGAAAAATATAGCAAAGCCCTTGTGTACAACATTGCATCTGTGCATGTTTATTGTTCATATACTCACTGGCCACCTTATTAGGTACTAGGAGATTTGCAACTTAGGGTAGGTTGTTGGAGCAGAACCTTGCTGTAAGTCAAGGACTCCCTCTAATAAGCATTAGCGTCAAAGAACTCCCAGCATTCAGAGTTCTACTGAAGCATTTGCATGCTCCACAGGCTGTTGTTCCTCTCCAGGTAGGCCAACTGTCTGTCGTGTCGAAGCACAGCCGGGTTCGACCCTTTCACCTGTCCTCGCTGGCCAGGTCCAGAACCCGTCACTTTCGGACGTCCCAGCGCGTGGGCATCTGACAGCCCGACAGGCTCCGGTGTCCCACACCGGCAGCAGCTGTCCTGCCGCTGCTCCCACTTTGCAGCCATCCTTTCCAAGGACACCGCTGCACCAAAATTAATTTCTCTAAAGCATGCTTTCTCTTCTTAAACCTATTTACACAAGATGCCGCATCACCGAGGGCCGCAAGGCACACGCTGACAATATGTTACTTTTATAGAGGTGTATTTTTTACCGGAGCAATCTGGGTTTGGCGCACACGTCCCAGGGGAATAACGCTTGTCTGAAAAGTGCTTCAGCGCTGCAGCTAGATCAACATAATGGCTTCCAAAGAGCCTCGCCGTTTCAGTGACCCAGAAGCTCCTGGCGACACCGTGGGGGGCATCACCAAACCGGTCGCCTGTCGTGCTACTGCGGCCCGGGTTGCTCACGCACCTAACGGACAGGACAGGGTCAACACCTCCAGTATCCCCAGTTGAGGCCAAGCAGACCAGTTCCCTGATTTCGTGGGCTCTTTCCTCTGAGCCTCGAGGGGCTCGGTTATCTGCAATTCATACATCTGCTTGGCAAGAACGGAGACTTTGCAATTTTCTTTGTAGAAGTTGAAGATAACAAAATAAGAGCCAAGCAGAAAGATATGAGGAAAATAAAAGCATCCGAGGGGTTGAAAATGTGACAATCTGCGAGGTGCTGAAGAGAGACATGTGAAATGTTCGGCCCAACGTGGTCATTCTGCATCAAGTCCTTCGACGTTTTCAAACAGATCCGGACAGAGGGACACGTGAAAGCCGAAGGCCGCGGGTGGTGTGGTGCTTCCGGTTGGTGCTTGTAGGGCTCAGCCTTGAACCTCATCTCATGATCTAGCACCCTTGAGCAAAGCACTAACCCTAAATTGTCCCAGCAAAAATGACCCAACTCTAAAAATGTGTAAATCAGTGTAAGCACGTTAACATTATAAATTGCATTGGAGAATAGTGCCAAATAAATGTAACATGTGATATATCAGCAAATTTAGAGGATCTTAGTGCTACAGCATCTGTCACCAAATCCCAGAATACAGGCTGCGACGGGCATAACCGAGCAGGAGTGACTCGACCAGATCAGATAGGAAGTGTAGGGTGACCCCAGAGTGTCCTGGATGCCGACTGACGCCGCAGCTGCACCGGCCTGGGCCCTCGGCTGTTTCCTAGCAACGGCTCTGTGGTACCATGAGCTGTCGTTTCCTCTCTGGTGCATCTGGAGCACAGAGGAGCGGTGTGACACACTCACCTACAGGCGCACACACACATCCAACTGATACGTACACACTTTGGCACAGCTACATGTCGCCATCATTAGCCCATACATGCTAGACATGGGAAAGGAGAGCATCACACAGAAACACACACCTGCTCAGATTCACATCCACATGTACAGCTCCACACGTGATGTGCGAGGGACACCCGCTCCAAATTCCTGCTCCCCGCCTCAGCCATGTAACTTGATAAACACAAACTCCTCTACGTTCAGTCTAAACCGCAGACCGTTTTTTGAAAAAATACCTCCACAAACTCGTTCTAGGAGACAGAAATTCCCAACAGGTGAGTCCGTTGGGTGAAACCTTCTGACATGATGTGAAACCTGGTACGTGCTCTACAACAATCAATACGTTTTAGGAGCGAGGACCTCCACAGCAGACAGCAAACCCAAACGTGCATTTTGATAAGAAACGGTGTCAGGCCAACAGCACAGAAAAGAACATGCTAGTTCTCACATCCTTAAACCGCATTTGAGTTTAGGCCTCCAAGTCTGTGGGAGGAATAGGTAAATGTGCCTTTAAAACCGGTCTGGGGTTCAATACGCTTCGCAGAAGACTCGAAAAGCCTAGAATATTCTAAAAATAAGTCTACATTCATATTTCTAAAATCAATACTCTTGACATTGCTTCTAAGAGCTTGCGCAAACTCAGAGAGAAAGAGGCATGCGCTGCAAAACTTGAATTCCACTTCAATCGGATCTCGAGCTCGATTGAACCTTTGTACCATTCGCCACCCACCGCTCCCGCTGTGGGACGCTGCCGTCTCCATCGGCACGCGAGGACAGTGCAAGCATAAGGACAGAATCGCGTGGAGAAAAACGTCTGATCAACCCCTTGCTTTGCACGGCGATGAAGGGCATGGTGAAGCACTTGGGGACACCCAGCAAGGCCCTAAACCAAACTCTCCTTCCAAAATGCGTGGCCCAGCCGACTGGCGCCTCCTTCTCAGCAGCTGAGAACATGCATACATAGATTAGATAAATCGGCTTGCTAGATCACAAAGATTACACTCCGACCTTGGATCAGCTGCACATTTCAGCATTTCAGACTAAATGTCGGCATGAAGGGCTCGTTCTGGACCAGCGCTGAGGGAAGGACTGCTCAGATCTTTATATCTACGACAATGTGACCGATTTCTCGCGTAGGGTGATTGATCGAATCGATCGTTCTCAGTGCTACAGCACTACAGATTTGCTTGACTTACATATAAGCCCATCCCTTCCTGGCCCTTGAGGTCTGCAGTCCTGCTCTTGGGAGCTCAGAAGACCCTTCATTTACCCAGAGGTCACAGCATCGTCACTGCCAGTATACAGGGCAAGTGAACGTGAGTGGAAATGTTTCGTCCCAACATTTTCTTATTAAATATGTATTAAGAGGTTACCAAAAACGAAAGGGGCAGAACAAGGCTGCCTAGCAACTAAAACATTATTGATTTATCTGATGCATTTCTCAAAAGTATCACACAGTGTTAAGCTACCTACCAGGATACAGTTGGCTGCTTCTTACTGCGTCAGTACAGATAAAGTACCTTGCTTGAGTACTACGGCAGGAGGTGGAATCTGAACGTGGGAGTTCATTCAAACCAACACTGACATCCTTTGGCAGACAAGGATGTACGTGTAGAGCGAAGATGGATGTGTCTTCACTGCTGAGGGGTGGGGTGGGCCTGTAGACACGTGGTGACCACCTTGATCAACGGTACTAAACCTGGAGGTGGGAACTGAGCAGGCGTCCTTTGAGCGCAGGGCAGCAGCTCTCCAGCTCTACAGCCACTTCTCCACCCCCTGTAACCGACCGTCATGTCAAAATTAATAGCTATAATTTGTGAACATGTTGAACAAATGCACACATGCACATATTTGTCTTTGTAAAACAGTTACCAGACGTGGTGCTCAAACCCAGCCAAACATCCATTCGCTGGGCCTTCGGTCCACCTTCTTTACCACATTATTACAAAGCAGCACAAAAAAACCATTCCATTAAACAACGGGATATTTTACAGTGGCTATTTATGTTAAGTACCCCAACTAACCCCACTGGGACTAGAAACAACTATTTGATTACTCACTAAGTTAAACATTGCCCAGACTGAACTCTTGACAAACTCTATATCCCCCCCCAGCCTAAACCCCTATATCATTATCCTCTAAAACCAGCATCTTCCCTGTGCTGCTGCTCTCCCAAACCCATGTTTCTCCAAACGTCTGCGCCACCGCTCGCTCTCCTGGTCGATAAGAGGAGGAGAACCGCACCTCTCCCTGGAAACTAGGTTTGTCGGTGCGCTCCACGGCCGGCCAATTCTTCACAACAGCCTGACAAATCGCCGTCTCGCACTCCACCACCGTGCGCAAACACACACGTGCACACAAGGGAGATGTGTCTATGTCTTCGGAGGTGTGTCATAAATAAAAACCAGCATCTGGACACCTGTTTTCCAGAGGTGGCCTCAATATACATGGTGCCCTAAAAAAACATTACATGATCACCCGTCTCCTGCCCATTCGTCCACACGTGTGTAAGTACTGGTTAGGCCTGATGGACAAGGGATGCGGCCATAACAAAGACTGATGGACGCCGGCAACAGCCCTGGCAACGCGCTTCGATTGATCCTTCTAAACACCACCCAGGGCCTGTCCTCTGGTGCAATAATCCATATTTCACTTCCCCATCATCAGTAAACGTGTAACCACAGCCTGAACTTTGTGAAAACGCCTGAAAACTACCCCTCTCCAGAAGAAGCCGTCAACTGGACTTAACCCATCTCTTTCTGCTGCGGGTATCTTTGAAGGGACGGGAGGAAAATGTGAAATTTAAAAAAAAAAAAAAAAAAAAAAAAAAAAAAATCACCCATCCCACATGCTCCGCCAGCAGCAGGCAAGACTGGACTGCCGCCACAGCTTGTGGCGAGGCCTTCAGCAGAACCACCAATTTTCCTGCAACTGATCCTATGTGTACGTGTTCTAAAAATACCACGGTAGAGTAGGGTATGTGGCGCGATATTCCCCCTGCTGGCAAACACCCAACTGCCGCACTGGACCGCCTCGACTCTCGGCTCCCTGAGAACCTGCTCCTCTTACTCAAGTGGTTCTTACATCGTCTCTTTTGTTTTTCTCCATTCTAGAGGTTCCATCCTAAGGTCATCCTTCTAGTCATTTTTGTTCTACAAAGCATTACATTACATTCATCCTCAAGTCAAACACCCACCCTTACACTTTCAGGACTGTTATCTCCCCTCTACAGTTTGAGTGAAGAATGTTTGCTGGATTTCCTTGTTTTTTGGGGGTCTGAAACCAGCAAGCCTGTCATAATGTCAGAAGAAGGTAAGACAAAGAGAGCTAATTTAAAAACAACTAACTGAATTCAATGAGCAGGGGCTACTGCATGTCCCTGTTCAGTAACATAACAAGGGCTTTGGGTCAGTTTAATCCTGGATCCATAAATCCATAAATCTCCACTGGCTTTGTCTCCAGGGGCTTCTTGGAGGTCCAGAGTGTAGCCTGGGAAGAAGAGTGTACATCGGACTGTGGACACTCACACAAACATGATCTCACATCCCCTAGATTCTCCTGATCGGTGGGTATCTAGAAAACGGTACAAACGGGCTACAACCCTGAAGCAGTGAGGAAGAACCCCCTGAGCCACCGTGGAGTAAAGACCACACGTGACACACTACAATAACTGGACCCCCTGGGGGAGGAGCGTCTCATCATACGATCGACTGGTAGTTCCAACGGAGATGATTTTGGAACTGCGTTTCATTTTTTCCACCAATAGAGAGAAAAATCACAAATCTTACTGAGAGGGAGGCTGCTGGTGTGAAGAATATGACCAATTCCTTCCAATTCTGCACTTGAAAAAAAAAAATTGTTGTACTTCCTGAGAGTTTTACTTTTTGATAATCGCTTTTTAAACAAAATGGGTTTCATTGTTCTGACTAACAGACTACTTTTTCATCCATTTTACTTTTGAAAATTCTGGAAAAAACACACACACACACACACACACACTGTATTGTAGATATATACCGATATATAGATATAGATATATACTATGATACTTGGGACTGCCCTGACATTACAATATGGTATATTCCAATATCCAGTCATAGACTTTGATCCATGATGACTTGTTTAACTTAAAATTTTACATTTCATTTAATATTCCCTTGTATTTTGAGGGAAGTAGGTCAAAGCGAGTAACTGGCTCAAGGGTACAACAGCACGTCCTGCTGACGTCTGAATATTCAGCTCAGTTAAAGTCATGTTCCTCCAGCAGAATCTACCTGTGGCCTCGGAAGTCACTCCAGAGCCCCGTGTGCCGTGTCAGGAGACACGAGGACACGCGTTCATTCATACGTGCAAAAGCAGATACGTGCATAGAGACAAGGCGCAGACACAACACAGACTGGAAAACTTGGGTGGCACACAGCTTTCCTGACCACGTTTCCAGAATAATTCCCACAGCAAAGGAGAAACACTGACATTACGTCGTTCTGGTCTCAGTTCCTCTGTCAGGCCGAAATTCCTCCTGTTTGGGGCTGCTTCTGGACGCCACAAACAAAAAAAAAGTGCAAAAAAAAAAACAAAAAAAAAAAACTATGGCCTATTTTCTCAGACACGATTTGTCCAGAAGGAAAAGAGGGAAAATCTGGATTATTACCTGGACCTTCAACCACAAATTAATCCTGTTTTAGATCAGTAATAAACTAGTAAAATCACCAAATGACCGCCAGAGAATGAGGTATGAAATTTAATTTTCTCTGATGGAGGTACTGATTCTGCACAGTGAATCCATTACAGGGTGGACGTGTTTTGCTGGATCTGTGTATAAAACATCCGCAAAAGATGTGCAGACATACTAGTTTGGTTCATACAAACATTATCGAAGCTCAGGCAGCTAAATACCGGAACAACCACATAGTCCAGGGCCTTACAAAACCGCTTGTACTGGTCCACGGCATCACACACGATGGGTAATTTTACAGTGACAAAACAACCCAAAACACATCTTTGGACTGTGGCAAGACACCCACACAGACACAGGGAGAACACACAAGCTCGACACAGACTGAGCTAGATTCAAACAGCCCAGATGCTGTGGGGTGGCACCACTACTTGCTGAGCCACCATGATGCCACGTGACGTTATTTTTTTAATATATCTTCCTGAATTTTCAAAACAAGAATTTAAAAAATGGTTCGGTCAATTGGAACAAAATTGTTTAAAAAAAAGCACCATTTTAATAGGTCAGTAAGTCAAAGTGATTTTCAAGCATATGCCTCTCAATGATTATTAATCATTTGGTTTCTACACAATCGTCTTCTTCACGTTTAACACGATTACTACCATAAAAATAAGTTTTGAAGATCACATATGATACATTGGGATAATTGGCTGACTGCTTGACCTGACCCTGTCTTCACCTCTTAGTCTGCAAGGGTGAACTGCATCACAGTGGTATTATACCTCACTAACACCTGACTTCAGTGTCAATACAGCTTCCGCTCCTTGCTGCCACTCCCACTTTGCCACACCTCTGCCTCCAAGAAAGCACCTGTGCCCATTATTCCAACGATGAATGCGACGGAGCAGTTTCCTGAGTGACAAAGCGCTGAGCACGATGAGCACAGACTCGCTTGAGGGTGATGTCGCAGCCTCCGTGGCCTACGGGCGTGCGAGGGCAACGTGATCGCCTGTCCCCTACAACGTGTCGTAGCTAGGCGTGTGAGACCATTGCCAGGGAAGGAGATGCCTGTGAAAGCGTGCTGGACCATACAGGGGTGGGCTGGAGGCCAGAACGGCCAGCAGATGAACTGTTTGAGAGAGCGGGGACCACAGCCAGGCTCTAAACAACACATTTCCAACAGCCAGAGACAAAGTATAACAAAGAGGCACAAAAAACCACCACAAGTCTATCAAAATGTCTCAATTTACAATATATATATAATATGTCTTCTGACATAATGTACTCTGTCCTCAACACGTCTGTGTGAAACATCCCCGTCGCTGAAGACCACTGGACATATGTTAGTGGGACTAATGACCCCCTTGTTCTTTATTGGTAAAGATGAACCAGTTTCACTTAATGGCACAGCAGGTGCTTGAGCCGTTGGATCGGCCGTGGGTTTGAATCCGATGATTCTGGGCGGAGGTTGCGCGTTGACGCGGGTTTCCTCTCACAGTCCAAAGATATGAGTTCCAAACAAATCGGTGGCTCTAAACCGCACTTAGTGTGGCTCTACTGGATGGGTGTCCCTTTCAAGGTGCCCCGTGGATGTGGGACAGGCTCTGGACCACCTCCGTCCTGCACCGGAGAGGCACTTATTCACGATGGATGGATCAGTTACTCAGTAGAAGATTTAGTCCTACAAACACAAGTCTATATTATATATCGCCCTTGTAGCTGCTGCAATCCATGGCAACACATGTCCTTACAACATGTGAGCAACCACGCAAAACCGTGACTCCTGTGGGTACGAACACTTTTAGGGAGAAATACTAATGTTAAATTGGAGAAGCTCTCCATTTGAATGGCTCCTGATGGCCTGAAAGCAGCTGGATCAGATGGCACCACATACAGGTATCAGCGTCACCAGCGACCTAGGGAACAATACCTGGGGTGACGACACACATCAAGGCACGGAGACATTTACATGACATTTGCTTTGGAGAATTTCAACCTTTATCTACCAACTAAATACGTCCAGGCTGGTCGCTGCAGATAATAACTGACACCAGTCTTATTGAGTCACCTCTGCGGCGCAACGACGAGGACGGCAGGAAACACGCGTGGAAACACGAATTGTGCTTCAGCAAAATGTTGTATATAAATAAAATTGAACTGCGTTTCTGCGATCACACCACAAAAGGACGGGGCGCCCACGTGTCGCGAGGCAGGGCGGCGGCGGCGGAGACAGCGCGAGACGCGCGCCGCACCGCTCTCGAGGACAAGCGCGGGCACCGGCGACGTCACTCACCCGCCGCGTGCCGTTTTATAACCGACATTTCTTTTTTTAGTCCTGAAGCGACACGCGCGCCAAACGATTTCGGACGTTATATATTATGTGGCCAAGGTGAAAACCACGCCCACTTTCAGCGAAAACCCGCACACGCGTTTTAATTTAGCACAAAAACGGGCCGGAACGCGCCTTTCTGGAGGGGTGAGGCGCGCACGTGTTAAGTTTAACGTGTGTGTGTGTGTGTGTGTATGTGTGTGTGTCGGGGGGGGGGTCAGACGTTCGGAAGCGCCTTGGGGCTGCGGGTCCGCGCGCGCCACCGTGTCGGTCCAGAGGCGCGCCACCGCTGGCAGGGTGGAAACTTCAGCACATCATAATTAACACCCCCCGCAGGCCCCCCCAGTGCGTCACCCGGTGTCGACCTGCTGCGGGATTTTCACTTAACCTCACAACAATAATAAATTTGACTGTAAAAATTGATTTAAGTTCCTGTCCCCGCAGCGCGGACTAAACGCCCGGTGATGTCGGTCACACGGCACAGCATCTCCTGCTGCCGCCCGGCTGCTCAGCCCGCCGAGCGGGTTCTCCGGTATCCAAACCACCGCATCTGCGCCGCTCCACTGGATGCGGGGACACGGTGCGGTACAGCTCGCTCCGGGGAGCCGCTTCCACTCGGCTACGCTAAGAAATGGAGGGAAACGTCTCGAAATGATGGCATGAAGGAGCACGCAGACAAACCCCGCTGTGACTTTTATTTTTCCGCCGACTTTCCATGGCGTCGCGTGTGCGGCGGTGAAAACTCGGGGTCGCTGCGGAAGGTGAGGCGTCTCTACCTGGACAGCAACAGTTAACCACCCGCACCGCGTCCGGCTCCGCTGGGTACCATCCTACAGCATCCCTGCCTCCCCACCACCATCACCACCTTTCATAACGCATGTTCTCTGCTTTAAACCCCCTGCTTATATCCATTTTTATACAGAAGTGAAATAAAAACCTATGTCCTTACCTTTCCGTCATCGTGCCGCTGTTCTCCTGTCAAAATCCGACCCTCCTACAGACGCAAACGTGACCCATGGTGCCCGGCACTCCGCTGCGGCAGTTCTCCACCTAGCCGGCTAGCTAGTCCGCTCTCCGCGTCCCTGTCACCACCGACAACATGACGTACCTGGGCGCCCGGGGGCGCGCACGTCCGCATGATACACAGTCGTTTCCATGGGACCACGCCGCCGATGACGATTTGAAGTCTGGGAATTGTAGTTTATCTCTGTGCTTGCTTACCGAAGTTCATCGAAGATCATAACGTAGTTCACATCTTCATAATATTCGTAGCGCATCAATGTTAATATTGCGCAGTAAAGAAGCAACCGTCACGCTCCAATATTTACTTTATTTATTTAGCTATAGACGGCTCTTTAATTTATTTGGGGAAAAATCACGAGCTGAATAGGAACTGTTACATTTCTTTTTGTATTTTTTCTTTTTTAAACTCATAGTTTGTGTGATACATTTCCGACACCTGTCGGTTGTTTCTGGTATAGCACCTGGGTGATTATTAATCGCAGCACAGGATTGAGGTGGATCGGAGCCCCTATCCCGCTCCTGGACAGTAGGAGGCGCTCTTGTTCCCTCTCTCTACACACACTTTGAACCGGTTTGAATTGAGGCCTCGGAATTCAACACTTTCGTTAAAACGTTTATTTTTTGTGACAAATGATGGTCTTACGACATAGTAGAAAAACAAAAAAAAATCCAGAGATGCATGCGAGCAAACACGTGGTTACAATGAAATACAGACGTTTTACTACCGTTACTATCACGTCCAAAATCGCGCATAATTCGTTCTGAAGTTGAATTCGTGACGATCCCGCGCCATTTATCACTTCGGGTTGAGGTTTCAGAACTTTACGTAACTTTATTGCGGGAAACTCAAAAAGACACGTCACTCTCCCCGTCGGGGAATCGAACCCCGGTCTCCCGCGTGACAGGCGGGGATACTCACCACTATACTAACGAGGAGATGCGCTTCTCCTGAACTATTTTCTTATTTTAGGCCCTAATCATCTGCGACGTTTAAACATCGGTTTATAGTTCGGTACGTGGCTGATATCGCATAGATGCCTAGAGAGGACATGTCTGGGGGGGCGGTGGTCAGAGGGAACAACATAAAACATCCATCATTTTCCCTTTAAACACAAAATTTATTTCCTTATCTTCAGCGTCAAAGAAAACATGCCGGATCGAACTTCTAACTGCAGGTTGGTGAGTCGTTGAAAGGGGGGAGTCGCGGTAACCTGGTGACCTCCCCCCCCAGCAGGGACCAGTCGTGTGTTGGCTGGCGGACTGTGGGAGTTAACCAGAGGAAATCCACATGAGCACCAGGAGACCATACAACCGCCACACAGCCTGAGCTGGATTCGAACCCATGCCTGCTCTGCCCAGGTGCTGTAAGGTTAGATACAAAAGAGAATTTGAGCAAAAAAACAGGCCTGTGTTGTGGAAGTATAAACCTGGACAGTTTTCACACTAACTTTTCTGCTCTCCCAAAAAGGGAGGAAAATAGACATTTCTTTCGCATTAGAAAGTTTGTGTTTTTGAAAGGACATCTCACCTGCCCGACCACCAACCCCCCCAGAACACCTCACCTGCCTGACCCCTCCTGAACACCTCACCTGCCCGACCACCAACACCCAGAACACCTCGCTTGCCTGACCCCCCAAGCATCTCGCCTACCCGACCACCGTCTCCCCCTGAACACCTCGCCTCCCTGACCCCCCCCCCCCCCCCCCCCCCCCCCCCCACACACCTTACCTGCCCGACCACTGCTATTTTAATCACTTTCTATAAAAGTTTTCATTTACTGCAGCTGTTTTTGATAATAAAACAATTTAGACGTCCATTCTTGCTATAGTTAGCATTATTGCTCTTCTTGGCAACATTTAAATTTTGAGAGACTTCCATTATTCCAGCTTCCTGCTAAATGATTTTCACGTTTCCCATTTGTGCCCCTCAGGTAAGGAGAAGCTTAGAAAGGAAACCTTCTCTGCAGCCCTGCGTTTGGACCTGTTTCGTATTAATTACATTCTGTGTATAAATAAAATATATTCAAAGAGTCTGAAGGTGCTTTGCCGAGTGCCATCCTCTGTCTCCCTTTTGAGCAAAATATTACGAAACCGAATCATATCAACACCAGCATCAGATTATTTTATCTGGACCCTTTTGAAGAGCTCAGTCTTCAGAGTCTCAGTGTCATAAGGATTCCGTCTCTCCTTGGATTAATTTACATTCATTCATTTAACTGCTGCTTTTCTCCAAAGAAACTTCTAAATATTTACCTGCAACAACATTCTCTCCTCTTATAATGGGGTCCAGCACATAGAAAAATGACAATAACTGGATAATTATGTTTTTCAATACAGTGGACTTATAAATCCAGCACAAGAAGTCATTTTACTTTGATATTTTTTTAAAATTAAAAAACAATTGCACACAATTTCAGCGCTGTCACACAAAACCATGAAAGCAACGTTCCTCTCCTGTGAACTCGGCCACCGTCTGTGCAAAATAGTCATTCATTACCTTTGTACATAAATAACCAGAACATTCTGACCCCCCCCCCCCACTGAGTCTGGGCCGATGTGCTGGGTTTCTGCAGTGATATTTCTCTGAGTCTCTCGCTGTGTGGGTGATGCTGGCTGTACCAGGGTGTACGTTTCTTCTAAAGTGCTTATTTCTGCACTACGGTTTTATTAAAAATGACAATGGGCTCGAAAAGGTTCCAGGGAAGAATGACTGGCCAGACTTTGAAAAGATTTATTTATCATTATTCCCTTGTTTATGCATCCACTCCGTCCACCTTGAGGAAAACCGGCAAAGTGGGTCTGAAATAGAAAATCAAACGGCGTCAAAAGTTCCCCCAATTACAGCCCAGCAGTTAACTGTTACCGTAAAGAGAGGTTTTTACAGCTTGTTGCTTTCTTTTAATAATACTAATAATAATAAATCTTATACTACAAACGTGAGTGAGATGACGTCCCATGTGCTGCTCGGGCAGCTCAGGAAAACCCACCAGTGGGGTCTGGGGGAGGTCTGGCTGTCCTCCATCCGGCCGTGGTCGACCGCTTCATCGCTGCAGCATCTCAGCACGGAGGGATGACTGACCGAAAGGGAGACCGAAAGGGAGACCGCAAGCGGGCGGGTTTTATTTTATGCCTTCAGCTCACGCTTTCATCCAAAGCGCCTTACATTGTGAGCTTTGTACATTAAGCTGCTTACTGTGATTTACCCGCGAAGGGGGTGTCAGTGGAGCACTATGTCACTGACCTTCAGACTGAACCTCTCAGCACCCTGTTTTTAAATATTCACATAAGCAAGATGGGTCAAATGCTCTCCTCATGTTGGTGACACTTCTTATTCTCGGTTTATGTCAGTTTGCAATGAAGGCCTGATTGTTTGAGGGAGCGACTGTGTGGTGGCGGTGCTGGTGGCGGGGAGGGCCTGGCGACCCGCCGATGAAAGAGCTCTACGCTGGCGTGTCGTGTCCAGATAAAGGGCTCCGTTGTGTGTCTTCACCCGGGGCACGGAGGGAGCGATCAGAAAAAGCACTGAGGGCCTCAGTGGTATGCGGAACGTGGCGCTGTCTGGGGTGCAGAGGAGCCGGGCTGTTTGGACCGAAAAGTTGCTTGTTCGCCACCTTCCAGATGAGCTGTGGGTCAAGTCCATAGCGCTGGCAGAGAGTGGGAAGCATGCTGTGGTGTTAGAGCTTACTGTCTGACTATTTCGATGTGCAGCCCAGCTCCTGCCCCACCCTAGCTGAAGGTGCCAAGACCAAACAAAGAAGCCTTCAGAAGTTGTGGCCTCATTGTTTGCACCGTGTCCTGACCCCTAGGTCTGTGTTTGCTTTTGCTTTTGGAGATATTCGATGGCTCTCGCTTACATTGGTCAGCAATAAATAAAAAAAATAATAATTGAACAAACAAACGAACAAACAAATAAATAAATGGACAAAAATTGTTGAAAAAATCATAATTTTGATTTTTGATCTCAATTTCCAGAATTCTGGTAAGCAAACAAGCATCTTTTAGCCAACTAAAACAACACAGACAGGACTCGAGCACGACTGAGTGCTTGTAGGTCATACTGTAGATGAAGTACGTTATGAAAATGTTGTAAAAATGCATTAAAGAATTGCACACGTGCACCCAAACCTACTTGTGTGACAGTGGAGCGTAAGGATTGCGCAAGGTGAATGCCACACGAGTCTGTTTGCTGTGACACCTTATGCATTCGTTACACCTTCACACACAGTGTTAGTTGTTCTTGTGGAACAGTGAACGTCTTCCCATGGTGTGTGGTGTTTGGATTCTCCACTGCATTGTTTTCAGTTTTAACACCAGCTGACAAGAGAAAGATGCGCTTAAAAAAATTCACTCCGTTATGAATATGATCCAGTTTTTGATGCGACAAATGACCTGGCCGTTGGTACCCAACTCTGTCGTAAGTCGAGGACAATCTGTATTATTTTTTGTTTTGTCTTCTAAGTAACACAGGACAGGTGTCTCTACATGCTTATGAGCATAATATGTTCCTGGAAATCGGCTCAAGAGGTGGAGGCGTAATGACCATCACAAAGTGCGTATGTGAACAACATGAGCCTCATGTTTGGCCATATTGTGGTGAAGGGTATTAGATGATTTCACTCATATGTGGGGAAGTTTGTGAGACAAAGGGATACCTGTGCAAGGTGCCGCTTGAAGGCAGAGGGATGTTAAAATTAATAACTAAAACGAATAACTAAAAACCCCAGGAATTAGTGCCTGGCACCAGTTGAGAGGTCAGTTTATTTAGGTTTCCTATTTGATCCTCTTTCCTTTTTGATACTGGATTCGTGGCCCTTTGAGACCAACTACATTAAAAACAGGTTTAAAAACTTCCCCCAGCACAGAAATAATGTCTTTCCTCAATCAGTCTGAATACTTCGAAGCAAACGATCAATCCACCCTGCGGAGAAATCACTATTTAAAATAAACACAATCACTCTCCCTGCAGTTTACATTTTGCATTTATAATCAATTCACATTTTGGGGATATTTATACTAGACAGATATGTAAACTAGTCATCTATTTCCAGCTGTGTTGGCACTTGATCCTACGCATGTAGACCAGCTGAACATAAATAGCCACCATGTCAGAGATCAGTGGCAGTCAGTGGTCATGTATGGTTTTCCAGTCTTTCATTCACGGCTGTGCTGATCGTGTAAAATGAGTCCAACACCATTCCTACGGGTCAAGAGGACGAGTGTCGCGGCTGGAAGAGCCTCCCAGTTCGGCCTCCTCACCGCCTGAGTGGGATCGAGTGGCAAACGCTGAAGAAGGCAGCACCGGATTGGTGGAAAGATGCTGGACCCTCAAGGCTAACACTCACATTGCAGCACTGCAGCCACCGCTGGTGATCGGTGTGTCGTCCGTGTCGCTCTGCCCTGCCCGGGGAGGGGGGGTGGAGGGCTGGGCATAACACAAAACAAGCTGCATTGCTCTGCAGCGACAAAAAGTTATATCAGTTAAAGACACTAAGACCCAAACTGATGATTCAATTGCCGCCCACTGCAGTCCTTTCGTGAAGTCCTGACCCTCGGAGTGAAAGGGTAAAATAAAACTAACTGGTCAAACACACTGTGCACTGGTACAATCTCACATTTATCTGATCAGCGCTTGCATGTTTGAAAATAAACAGAGTAGTATGAACTGTTTAAAAAAAAGTTTCTAACAAGCAGACTGTGGCAATGGCTTGTTGGATCAGATGGGCCATTTTGAAACCACAAAGCTTTTCCGCAGCTTCCTCTAACCATCGGCGTGTTCTGGTTACCAATGACTATGACCTCCTCTGTGCTACCGTGTAGAATGACATGAGGGGGAAACGTGTGTTGATAGGCGAGGGAAAAGCTTTAGAACTGAGAGACCACCGGATGGTGTGTGTGTGTGTGTGTGTGTGTGTGTGTGTGTGTGTGTGTGTGTGTGTGTGTGTGTGTGTGAGGGTAGGTGGGTGCGTGTGTGTGTATCTTTACATTTCTCTGCACAACGTCAGAATGTCGCTGAACATTTATGCACGCGTCTCGGTCAGCGTGTGCCCTGTGTCTTCTGCTGCTTTCAAGTGTGTGGCTCCTCACACGCTTGCAGACACACATACCTCTGCTCACAGTCACATGCATTTACACATGCTCACTTTATCGCTCATGGCTCCTTTCCCGTGTGTATAAACGGGTTGTTTCGAGGTCTGTTTAGCGGTTAAGGGGAAAAACAAAGCGTTGCCATGGTGAAGGAAACAACAACAAAAAATGCAAAAACACTCCTCTGGCAATTAGGGGAGGATCTGCTGATTATCACATGACTGTAGAAAGTGTGGAGTTTGGATGCTGCGACACAGCTGGTGTGAATGATGCCAAGGTGTTGGTGTGTAGGGGAAGCGTGTGGGTATGTCCGGAGACTGCGGCAGACACCCTGCCACCTGAGATAGGCCTCAGCGACAAAACCTGTCTTTTAAAAGACATTTTACAGCTCAGTTTTTTCACACCGGCCCCATTCAAGCTGGCAGTTGGCGTTAGAGGGCGGGGTTTGGGGTCGGGACCACACAGCCACCCTTCCTGTGGAGCTTCATCACACAGCGAATGAACAGAAGTGACTCCATCACACCCTCTTCTCTCTGTTTCCTTCAAGCACGTCAGTTACATCCTGGATTTACATTTATTTACAGCAATTATGGAGTCATCAGTTTTGGCTGAAACACGTCTTTGGACTGGGGGGGAAAGCAGAGCATTAGGATCTGCGCTAAACCACAAAGTGACGGTAGATGGATGATGTAGCAAAGGAGGTTCCTACCTGCTCAGTGTGCCAGGGTGAAAACTCCTAGAGCCCTTACTGCACCTGCACACACTGACCAAACAATGGCAGATTCTTCCCAGCTCCCTTTTCCAGCCACTACAGCCCTTGCACGACCCAAAAGTGAGCTTAAGAAACCCGTACATCAGTCTTCAAATGTGGAAAAACATGCATAGAATGTACCTTATCCAGGATGAAGCCAGGAAAAGTGTATACTTAAAGAATGAGGTTTTGGGGGGATTGTAAGCTGTGACAAAGATGCATCTCATTGAGATGAAGAAAGATCAGAAATATAGACATGACCCTTATTCATCAGAGCATCTCCACAAAAGCACAAAGCACAAGGTCATAGTATGAAGTGCATCGGTCATTTGAATTTGCTGCTTTGAATGTTTAACACAGGGAGCAAAGTGTTGTGTCTGCAATCCTGGGGGGGGGGGGTAATTCTCATGTTTAACACAGATGGAGGCGGCGGCCTTAGAAGACCTTTGCCGCAGGTGTCCAGCTCATCCCAGTAGGGTGGTGAGCAGATGAGATCTTGCTAAGCAGTACTGCAAGTCAGAAAAACCCCATCCCACGTTCATCTGGGAAATGAGTGTCAGAGAAGATCCCGAAAGGGCTGAAGACCAGCCCGTGCTGCTTGCTGGTGCTCGACGAGGGGGCAGCTGGTGAGTCACAGCATTGCTGACTCATGTTGCCAGGGGAATTCGCTTGAGGTTGGATTGTGAGCCGGGTCATGTGGACGCCATGGAGAGGAACAGAGCAGCGAGGCATGAGCGCGTGATCTCAGGTGATAAGGGACGACACACAAAGTGCGGCCGTTGTGTACGTTCGCTTTTGCACGTTTTGCAGCGCTGAGAGGAGCAGCGGTGAACTCGCTTATTTTAACATGCAGCGCTGAAGGCTGCAATACAGGAGGAACCAGGGAAGCCTTTAGCCAGCTTGATGGTGAGCTGAAGAATGTCAGTCTTGCAGATAATAAAAACCAAAGAAAATATCCCACTAACCCAAAGACTAGTCCAAGATTCTGCATGGTAGAAGCTTTGAATGAATTTTAAACCGTTTAAGTATTTGGGATCCTTAGTCATGAAAAGTAGTGAAAGTCCTGCAGAGATTAGAAGAAGGACTGAAGAAGGGGATAGATGTTATTTCTCTTTGATGAACATACCAAAGTCAGTAGAAGTTTCTAGAAAAATGAAATGACTTATATAGAACATTTATCAGACTGGTCTGAAACTTGGTGCTTTGGAGATAATGATGAAAGAAGTTTGGAACTGTGGGTGTTTTAGCAGAACCTGGGCAACCAGGACAAACAAAGAACTGAAGGGACTGTATAGACAACAGGACAAAGTTGTACAGATCAGAAAAGGAAGATTTCGATGACGAGGACATATAGAAAAGGATCCCAGAGGACAGAAGCTATAAATGGGTGAAAAGGAAGAAGAAGAAGTGCCGGTGAACCTATAAAGCGCTGGGCTGACGGAGGTGGTGGAGCATTTGAGAATAATGGGGATTTGTGACTGGAGTAGAAAAGCTTGAAGTCTGCACTGAGGGACGCCTTGGCTTTTTAAGGGCTGCAGCACCACTTACTTACTGAATAATTATGTGTTGACTTATTTTAGATGAAAGTTTTTTTTGCCTGATATCTTTATTTCACAGTCTGACTCAAATAGAGACCCCGGTCTTGCATTTATGAGGTCTAGGTTCTAAAAAAAAACATCAGAGACCCAGGCCTTCAGCCAATGTACTCCCTTTTGCTCTGGCACTTATCTGCCGCTGCGTTCACTGGAATTGAAACGTGGTGGAAGTAAAACACAGAGAATATTTTAAGACAGGGAGAGAGAGGATGAGAGAGGGTTTCACTTCTGCCACTCACTTCCATCTGAATTCTACAGTTTACCGATGACATGACAGCCTCTGGCACATTTGGATTCCGAGGTACAGACTTCACCGTGTAACAGAAGAGATCCTCTACTGGCCAACATTTTGCTTCTTTGTGAGGTTGAACACAAGACTGGGGAATGAAGCCAGAGGCCTCCCCAAAATGACAGTGGAAAAACCCTTACGGTCAATCCCCTCTTTAAGTGTTGGATTCACTTGACAGGGTGGTCTCAACATCCAGTGCAGTTGACCCCCCCCCCATGTGGCTTGGAAACTGCGGTGGAACCTTGGAGACATTTGTGGAAGGAAAGGAAGACAAGCTGGAGATGTTCAGCTATAGAGCTCCTTTGGGAAGATTCAGAGTGCTGAGTTTTGAAACTGGTGACACAAGAGAACCTCACTACATTTATCCAACACTTTTCTCCAACGTGACTCACAATATAACCTAGTTATACATTCATCTGTTTATAAAGCTGGATAATTTTTACTGGAGCGATTCAGATCACGTATTTAAACCGCAGGTATGACAATGAGAGGTGGGATCTGAATTTGTGGCCTTTGACAAGGAGGGCAGCACTTCTAACCACTATGTGTGACGGTAGTGGTTGTATGTATAACATCCAACAAGCAGCACGTTGTCTTCTATAAGTCCGTTTTTCCTTGTGGATCTTGCAAGTCTGTCTGACGTGAGGGAAGTAGAACAGAATATGCACAACTGGAACATATTTTCAGGTATTTCTGAGCGGTGATGTCAAAACAGCTGATGTGGATTAAAGATATTTGTCAACGTCTGACGGTATGTTGTGTGTGGGGACTGGACCTTTGAGTCGGTCAAAGCGCTGCATGCACTTCTGTATTTGCACATTTGCAGTAATGCACAACTGCCAGAAAAGGCCCTTACTGGTGCCATGTTGTAAAGAGCAAAAGTGCAGTAAAGACAGATCTGGAGGAAAAAGTGAACCAAGCTGGAGAACTATTAAAGTAGAACTATTAAAAAGCACAAGTGAGGCCAACTGCTTAAATCAGTCTTAAGTTGTGCTGGCACTCAGTACGAAAAGTAGACGACACACTCAGGTTATACGAGGATGTAGGAGAGCAGGCAGCTGTCAATCGTTCAAAACCTCAGCGTGTCTCAGGTTCCTATCTCAGCTCCATCTAAGTGGAGTAGCACCAGTAGATAGATAGATAGACAGACAGACAGACAGATATATAGATAGATAGATTGACTGGATGTTGAAAATATTGTTTATATCTCACAAGGCATCTTCCTAAATCAAGTTGAGGCCTTGCCTGTCAAAGTTTGAAATTCCAGGGTCATGAAAACTTACAACAAGGCTGTGAACATAAAGGGTTGAAGGTTTTCACAAAAGTGTCCTTCAAGGCTCAACCCAAGACATGATTCACAGGGGAAACCAAGAAGACGGAGACTCGACAGGCACTGAGTTCTGTTCTTGTCCGGCGCTGCTGGTTTCTGCATAAAAACACAGCTGGGAGCAAAAGCCCACTGACCAGAACCTTCTGTGAGGAAATTCAGTTTAAATTCGGTACAGCCAGGAATATGCAGAGTAAGCAGTTTCAGCCCAGATCCACGTGTGATCCTGACTGAGCTGTTTGAGTTTGCATGCATGTTCAGGTTAGTTTATCCTCAAGCAAAAGTGTCAGCTAAAAACTAGTGATTGATCATTATATGTCACTCTGCTAAATGAATTCACGTTAAAGTGAATGTTAAAATTTAATCAGTTTAAATTGAGATGTATGCCACAACCTCACGTGAATAAACTAAACCAGCACAAGTTGAAAGCGAAGGTGATAGAGACAAAAAAAACGCTAATATAGAGGAAGAATTGCCAGACTAACTTTAGTTCCTCCTCGGTCTTGGACCGCAATTTATCTCAAACGCAACACGGGGGGTCCACCACTCTGAGCTCCCAGAATGCTGCCATTGTCATTTTCCCAGACCCTCAGTTCTCTGTGAAAAACTGCAAGCCTCTGTCACCAAAGTGCAGTCACCAGGGCAGCACGGCAATGGCAGCGGTGAACGTGAAGGTCCTCGCGAAACCCACCAAGCTTCTTCCTCCACAAAGAGCTCATACAGGAAGCCCTCAGAGAGGGACAGTGATTAGCGGTAAAATCAGCTGACCCCCCCCCCCCCCATTCCTCTCAACAAGGAACTCCAAACCTCATTGCCCTAACAAAGGAGGGACAAAGACCACACAAGCCAGGCTGGTTTCCCAAAAATGCAGGAGAAAAATTAAACCCACATGTTTTTAGACTCTGAGAACATCAACTGCTCACAGCATCAGCTTATTACTGCAGATTACGCTAATAAAAGGGTATTAGTTTCACATCTACATGGAACCCATGGCAGAGTGACAAAATAAATAATGCTGAGTGGACAACTCTTTGTGCTGTAATGATTTTAGTCTTTCTTTTGCTGTGCATGAAATTTCTCTGCACTATTGTACATTGCAACGTGTGATAACTGAATTACCCTGCAGGTAAAATAAAAAAACTGGAAAATATTCAGAGGTAAAAATACAAAATATGAGGCACAGAAGTCTTAATGTTTCTTATAAACTAGAATGTATCTGCTGTACCCGTCAGTGCAAAAAAAAACTGCCCCCTTTCTCTAATTTTATATCAGTTGTCAGTTCACGCAGTTTATGAATAGAGATTGAGAGACTGAGAAAAAATAGAACAGTTCTGATGTCACTTCCTTGGGGTACGAGATAATGACGTGTAGCCATAGGTGGGTAAAAAGTATGCGTTACCTAATAACATTAAGGATTGTTGAATACTGTAAACCACTGTCCATTAGAATTTTCAACCACTTAAACCCTCAGCAGCAAAAGTCAAGTTGGCAAAGCAAAGATTCCTAGAGGTACATCAGCCCACGTTCAAGGGAATTTTTATTTCTGTAGAGCTCCAGAGAGAAGTTTCTGAAGCCTGTCAGTCTGGACGAGGTGATGCAACCATTTCCAAGGGTCTGAACCTCAACTGAACAAGGGACAGAAACATATTCATCAAAAGGAGAGAGTTTGGAACAGCCACAAATCCACCCAGGAGAGGCTGTCCTGCCAAAATCTCCAAGCAAGGTGTAAAAAGCTCAACAAAAACCTGAGAACATCATCCGTGAATTTGCTGGCATCGGCACAAGGCAGCGTTCATGACAGCGCAATAAGGCAGAAAGCAGCGCTCACAAAAAACCTATTTATAGTTCGCCACAAAGCACCTGACTGTTTCTCAAGATGTCTTAAAGAATGTTCTGTGGACCGTGGTTCAGACATACGGTGGAAAACAGAAGCATCGCCCACCTCCTCCAGTCACGTCTGCTGAGCTCTTGACCCCTACTGCCCGGAGCGACCTTTGAACAAGCAGGATGATCCCGTGGAAAGATGGGCTGGTGGACCATTTAGTAGGTATGAGGAGACCTCAAACATCTTCTTGCACATATGAATCTGGAGCCCTCACTCTATCGCATAAAGAAGGATGGCAGTTGAGAAGCACAAAGCAACTCAGAAACATTCCAACATTGGTAGGACGGTGGAGGGGGGGGTCTGCCACTGGTGAAGACCTGGACTGACTGAGGGGGAAACACACACACACACACACACACACACACACTGCCCTGTGTTTAGTAGTGCCCCCCCACATTCACTCCGTTTACGAGCCGTTGCCTAAGTACTTGGAAGATACTATAAGTGATGCTTATTTGGTGCGTAATATTTGCTGTTACAGTTGAGCCGAACGGGACCACTTGGCAAAAATTCCCGCGGAGTCTGAAAAGGATTTGCATCCAAAAGCCCACGTTGTCTATTTCAGTGCCTCCGTTTCAATTTCATAGCCCTCTGTGACATTTAAAGGCCCTTCCACTGTGCCTGTTACGGCCAACTGCTTTTGGCGCTGTCTAAGCCCCAGAAAAACAACACTGTAAAACTGAGAAGAAGCTAAATATGCTGTATGTGTTGGGTTACAGGAGCATATTGTATAAATTTTATTAACAAACCATTCTGCCTTCTTTATTGAGAACAGAAGCCAGGAATATGTTGGTAATAATCCAAGAGTCTAAATAAATCAGAGTGGGTTTTTTATATAACATCTTCTTCCATGACTTGCCTTTTATATGTACAGTGATACGTGTCCTTATGAGAAATTACAAAGTGCTGCCGGCAAAAGTGTCATCGCACAACAGATTAAAACAAACAGAAATGCATTTTGACAAAGAGGCGTCCGGTGACACTCATTAGCAGGGAATATATTCTGTTTTGCGTAGCTATTCTCAACAGGTTAAAGACCCTTTCCAGATGTTTGCATCAACAGTGGGTTTTGTGTAGTAGATACACCTGCCCACACTGTGTCCTTGTACGCCTCAGGGTCACGCACCTCAGGGACCTGTGCAGTCGTACTGAGTGAGGTGAGGAACAGAACTTTTACCGCTGACTTTAGGTCAGAAGGTCCTTAAGAATGCTTCATTTGTCTGTCCATCCATTTTCAACAATCACTCGCAAGTAACCGACTTGTCTCGTGGATCTGCAGATCAGAACGCGTGAACACAGGAGAAAAAGCCAGAGCTGGGGATCCCTACAGAGGCCAAGCTGCTGAACCTTTGAACATGGTCCTGAACCTGAACTGCTCTGGTATATTCATTCAGAATTCCTCAGCAACAACAACAAAAACGACATACTGGGTTTCCTCTGGGTGGTTCAGTTTCCCCCCACAGTCCAAAGACGTGTGCCTCAGTTTAATTGGCTCTGTGTGAGTGTATCTAGCCAGCCACTGGTTTGTCAGTGCAGGTTCATACTCAAGGTAAACAGCGAAGGATGACGTCAGGATGGGCATTCAGTTGTAAAAACTCGGACTCCAACCCCAGTTCCCCACGTGCCCCACACTGGGGGAGGCAACAGCTAACCTGGGATTCTTCTGGACAGAACCCCAGGAACCCGATGACAGAGAGAGACCTATAAAAGGAGGTGGACAGTTTGTCACCACATTGAAATGATTCCTCACCTTACCAGCTGACTGTGAGACTGAAGCATGCAGGTGACAGTGTTCAGTTTGCATGGGCACCGCGTTGGGTGGTAGTCACAACTGCTGGTCCGAATCCCATCTCCTGCTGTGCGGCGGTGGATCAAAGTACTCACACAGGAATCGTTCCAGCAAAACTTCACCAGCTGTATAAATATGTAAAAAACTGCTGATCTCTTTATGTTGTAAAATGCTGGAGAAAAAAGCCTACAAACCTACACGCATCCTTCTCATCTCCACCTCTGTGTTCACATCAAATTCTGAGCCAAAAAGTAAAACGTACAAAACATTTGTGCAAATATTGAGTCAAAGTCAGATACTCCCGACTATACGAATTACCACATTGTACCAGTAACATACGATGTTACCACTCCTTTCATCTATACACTATATTTTATCACGTATCCCCAGGCCCACTGTGGGTGTCGATCTGCTGCCCGACAACATGTCACATGGTTTGTGACTTTATAAGTTTGTTTATATATCAATATTAGTCTTGCAGTACCGTTCAAAACCAAAGGTGCCTTCTGCATGTTTATAGCACCAGGTTATATTTTTCTACCTACAAACTGATCATATAGAATTTTCAAATCCCATAAGGGACTAACATTAGCTCATTTTTATATACAGTGCACAAGATAAACCGTGTCATTTATTGTCATAATTAAGTTATATACACTGATTATATTTATGTGGCTATTTCTTTTACCTTTCAGATGAAGCACTACACAGCAACCCCTCCCAGCATCATTAAACTTGGTGTCCAGGGAAACAAGGTCTGTCTGTAAAACGCCGCAGCGCCGACGGCAGCTTGGGAAGATGGAGAGGCTGCGGGCTGTCAGACTGCGCCCAGTCTTGTAGCGGGTGGCTCGTGAAGACCCTCGCTGGTGACTGCCGGGCTCAGGACCCCGCTGAGAAGGCCCTTTTGTTCACTTGCCGCGGCCGTAAATTAGTGCTGTCTTTGCGGTATCCACGACAACCACGTTTAAACACCTCCTCTGGCACATTCTCCTGAAGTGGCCACCGCTGCTGGTTTTCACTTTCTCTTCTGCTCAAGTTCAGAGATTCTCGTCCCCTGGTCCCCCTCCCACTTGGCCTTGTCAGGGGTTTAATTTGAACCTCAAGAAAAACTGAGGGAGCTGATAAACGCTTCTTAGTTTGTTGTAACTCTGAGGGGAAAAGTGTCTTTTCAAAAGGAACAGGCTCTGTTCTGTGGTAATGTTCCAAACATTGTTTAGTTACAAAATTACTCTTCTAACAGACCTTCTCCAACAAGGAGCTATAGGTAAGCACATTAAGACCTCTCCATCCACTGATCTTTTTTCTATACTTCAGGCCAATGTGAATATGCTAAACGTATGGGAAGCATCACTATCACACTGGAAAAAGTAATAATTGTATCATCCTAAACTCACTTCCAAAACAAGGTATTCTGACATCCGGTGATACTTTTAGTTAACAACAACTGAATATGTCAGACCTCTTCAAAACCTTGGAAATAACACAATGCTCAAACTGGCCAAATTATTAAATGTAACCAAACTATTTTAATTTATTACAGGAGTTTTACTTTTCGCCATATTTTAATATTCATCACCCCAATCCCAAGTATAACCAGACTGTACGTGTGCTGATAGCAGAGTTATTGTGCTAGATGCCCGTGTGCGTAAGGTCACGGTAGTGGAGCATCTTTGATGCAAAAACAGCAGTTTGGATAATTTTGACCATTCATAAATGATCTATAGTCAAACAGCTGAAGCCGCTTTGCACCACAGTGGCTGAAAGCGATCGCTGAGACAAAAGTGGGACTTTAGGGCGATGCTCTATTGCAAAAACACAGCAGAAATGTTCCCGTATTCCCACCTGAGCTCCAGCCCTGGGCAACACGCTGGCACACAACAAAAGACACTCTCATGCAGGGAACAGGTCCACCGTGGCCAGCTGGAATACACTAGACCCCGGCATGATCCTTGTTCTGCGGGATCAGTATGAGCAGGGAGATGTTTATGTTGGGAGAGGTGGAGAAGCCAGTGATTCGGCCGGGGGGGTTCCCTGACTTGGCCGAGAAGCACAAAGGACCAGAACTCTTTGGACAACTTCATCACACAAGAGCTGCTCACACAGAGTGCTTTGGCCTGGCAGGATCTGTCTGTTCCCACCTCGCCCCAGGGGGCTTGCGGTGTGTATAAGCCAGGGTGGTACTGGGTGAGATGATGCATGTCAGACAGTAAAGCACAGTGAGATGGTCCAAAGACACAAAAGGAAGAGGAGTTACTTGTGAGATCGAACTTACTTGCAGAAAGTCAGTCCCGTGTTAGCAAGGCGACTTTAATGAGGGAGGATTAAATATAATTATACTGTGCTAAACAATACGTTTATGATTAAGGAAGTAGAATCACGCACGTGAAAGAGTTCAAATAGCTAAACTGCTAACAGTGGTCAAATTTAAGTTTCATACTAAACTTTGAACAGGACAGAAACATTGCAATATGGTGGTGCAAAAAAATGCTGCTATTTTGGGAGCAGTTTGGGGACTTTTATAAGGAAAGAAGGCTTGAGAGATTTCTTTTGGCAAGAAGATCTTTTCCTTTAAATGTCTTTCCGTTTTTACTGAACGTAAGCTTAATTCAGCGGACTCAGGTGTATAAATGGGCAAATAACTGTAAATAGCTTAGAACTACAAGCTGCTTCGGAAGAAATAAATACTTAAATGTACATATAAAGGTATGAATGCAGAAGATAGAAAGATGGGTAGGAATTAAGCTCTAAGAAATCGACATGGAATATAAAGTGTATCGTTTCGTGCCGGGAGATGGGCTTCGAGACCCTCTTCTGATGCTCCTGGCAGAGGCAGAGGGTGAAGGGGGCAACAAACAGGCATCTGCTTTATATTTGTCAAGAATTACCTCAAACATCCATGGGTCGGCATGACTGAATCTGCCAACTGGCATTCTCCGATACTGCAGCCACAGGCAAACAACAGGGCCTTTCTCCTCCAGGGTTTCAACCAGGCTGCCCATTTGCACAAGCCCTCCACACCAGCAGTCTTCCCTAAGCTGAAGCTGAAGGCCTTTCCAGCTTGGTGGAACCTGAAAAGAAGGTGGAGGACATGTTGTGAATGGAAGCAACACAGCAGACCTACAGATATGTACTAACTGGCGCAGATCAGGCTTTGGTACGTAAAACTGCAGCGAAACTGCAGTGGGGGGCAGAGTAAAGAGCTGATCGATTAAAAACTGCAAGGCATCTTGCATGGTGACCTCCAGTGACCCTCTGCTATTAATAAAATATAAGGTGGGTACAAAGGCGTGGATGAACTAAACAAGGTGTGAAATTTGAGGAGCTAGTCTCCAGGTCCCACTCACCGAGTGAATGCCAGAACATCTTATTGTGGACTGACATACCGGAGGTTGCTGCAAGTCATGTCTTCTAGTCCCAAGGAGTGGTTCCGCAGATATCATGACTGAAAAATAAGGATCTGCTTAAAAACCGTCCTTCCTGCTTTTTTCTAAACTTTCTTTTGCAATATGCATTATCTTTCCTGACAGCTTCTTGACATTAAAGATTCTGCCACTCCCTTGCTACGAATACCTGCTTCTCCAGTGCAAGTCAGCAGTGGTCCAGAGCCTGTAGATTACAAGCCAGCGCTGATCTTGGAAACTCTGCTCCTTTACAGAGGTTCCCAAATCAGGACTAGACAGTTGACCAGCAGACTTTTCTTGAGCTGTCAAAAGGGGTCTTCAAAAAAACCATTGTTGGCAGAACCCTTCCAGAACATTCCTCCATTTTTCCCTCATTCCGTCACCAGTACAAATGTAATGAACTTCGATGAAGCCACTGATTATGACTAATTTCGCTGACACAGCTAAAGGCATTTCTTCTTTTTTTAGACTGCGGTTGTGATATCAACTTTTAGAAAAGGAACTTTTGTATGTTCTCTAACTCCTCTAACAGGGTCGTAAAATTAACAGCTATAGTTCATCACAGACCAGTGACAAAACATCTCTCTTGTATGACAAAAAAAGGGCAACCGAGGACAAAGCAGTTGGGGTGCAGCGTGTTTGGTAGTGCTAATGCACCCTTGGGCAAGAACACTTTAAATGGTCTTGTAAAAATGCCGGTCTGTGAAATTATTGTGGTGAATTCTCCTGTAAAAGGTTTAAACCGGGTCAAGTCAGTGGCAAACCGTAAATGTAGTCTTCAATTGTGGTATAAAAAAGAGGGGGAGGGACCAGATAAAGGTAAACACATCCATACCGCTTTAGATCCTGTAAATATTTCATAATACAAAAATGATCGTGAAGGTTTTCGGCGGCATCTGATTTTGTCCGAATCTGTGCGTAAGAGCATTACTGTCTTGGAATAAGAGGGCAAATATGAAAATCCCAGACATGCTGGGTTTATCTTCGGGAAATATATCACTTTCCTGGTTAAGCAATTTACGCAACATGCATCTGAACACCAGTCTGATCGCCTTCAGAGTCTACTGGTTGTTTTAAAGTTCTGACCTCTTCTGTTGCATATATTTACCAACGGAATTCATCTTAGGCTGATTTATATAATAGAACCTGACTTTTCTTTTCATGCAGTGTTTTCAGCTCCGCTTGTTTCAAATTCCACAGAATTTCATTGTTCCATCCGTTACCCTTCACTACACACTGTCCATCGCAGGGAGACAACACACACACACGATGGGCAATTTAGAGTGACACATTAACCTGAAACACACATCGCTGGACTGTGGGAAGAAACCAGAGAGCCCAGTGGAAACCCACACACAGGCGAAGAAGAAACAAACTCCACACAGACTGAGGGGATCTGAACCCACTTCCACACCCAAAAGCTACTTGCTGCACCACCATGCCACCCTACAGAAATGTGAAAAAATTAAAATGTCCTTTAGATAATTAGCCTATATTAGGATGTATAGGTATTATAACACATTCACTGCATTGCGGTCAACATCATGTCAAAATGGCTCTTGCTGCTGGAGAGGAGCAGTGTGATGACTAAGATTTTTTAAAACAGATTTATGGGCTGGAATGCAACTCCTTTATGGGTTTCATGTTTAATAAAAGTCAGCCAACACCTGTTGTCGAACAAGCTTTCAATTTTCACATCTAACGTCCAGTTTTTGCTAAGCTGGCGGTTTTTGTAACAATTTACCGCTTCTTGCGGCTGCTGGACGTCTGCAGGTTTTCACACCATGCTAATTGCTTTCCGTCGCCAGAACGGTGACCTCTGCACATTACAGATGAATGGGCAGTTTTGTCTGGAGACGGATTGATCTCAGCCTATTAGCTTTTTATACTCAGCATGTGTGCAGACTTTTAAAAAGCTCCCTAAGAGAAACTGAACAGGCTGGACAGTCCTAATGTGCTCAGATACCTGGCACAGCAGAGCATGAAACCAAAAGGTGTCCAAACCTTTATTAAGAACAGCTCTGTTAAGAACAATGGAATCAAGTACAAATAAAGTATATGCAGAACAACTTTTTTAAAACTGTTTGGATGAGGAATAGACAGTGGGAAGCCAAGGCTTATTTAACTTAACAAGCCCCCCCCCAACCCACCCACTACTTAAAATTTACATCAACTTGTATAGTCATTCAGGCCACTGTGGGCCTTCATACATTAATTCTTACTGACTCCTACTATGACTTATGATTCATTTTTAGGATTAGTCATTTTTCCACTTTCTACTGCTTTAGGCTCTTTGTTCTAGCTTCAAAATATTGGAAATACTAAGTGTGTAGGACATTTCTCACTGTGGAAGTTAACGGTACAGAGTGCCGTTCAAGATGAGGCAGTGCACTAGGTTGCAAAACCTGAAATGAAAAACTTGAGCCAAAATATAATTTCCACTTTTTTTTTTACTTACATGAGCAGCATTACCTCCTGCCTAAAATACAAACGAGAACAAGGAGAGAGTAAATTTAAGGTGTTACCTGAAATTTATAAATATATATATAGAAGCAGAGGAAGTTCTGAGTTAAGAAAAAATAAAATGGCAGTTTCTGACCCAAAGTAGGTCTGCTGAAGCACAGTGAACATCTGACTGAACATCTAATGGAGATGCCATTTATTGCCATAATGGATCGATCGGCGTGACTGATGAAAAGTCATTTCTGTGCAGGAAACCTTTTAGATTGTCACTGCGCCACATCCCCCCCGGACAACGCCAATGACTGCTGCAATTCGCTAATATAATTTCCATCTGCAAATGCTGCCTCATCGGATTTCTTTTCAGAACTTCATAATTCAGAGCTGAATATAGGTTAGAGCAGGACACAAAGTTCAGTCCGGTTTCATGTGGACTGTGCTGTTCATCGGTGTGACACATCAAAGTCAATCTCAATATTCAGTGTTCTCATTCTGCTTAAAGGCTGGAAAAAGCAGTCATTTATTATCCATCTGTTCTCTTAAGCAAACATTAAATAATCCTAATAACTGATATATAAACTAGAACACTGGACACCCTGTGCATCACATTAACCAAATGATATCAAGGATATAGGAGTCAAGCATAAAAGACACTGTAATCCATGGATGTCCCTTTACCAAGTATTGTCTCTGGAGACTGCAATTCCCCATGATGTCCCTGCTTAAGTGTCTATTTAAGTCACAGTTTACATTTATTCATTTTATTAAATAACACTTTCCTCCCAAGCAACTTAGAATGTTAATCTACTTACAGGTGCTTACGCATTTTTAAACAGTTGGGTAATTTTTTGAAGCAGTTCAATGTGAGCACCTTTCTCAGAGCAGTAGCAGAATGAGGAATTCAGGCCTGGGGCCTTCAAGCTGAGGGCAGAAGCTGTGTGACCTGCTACCCTTTGTCATCACTGCAAATAAAATGTTGAACAGTGTTTCTAAGATTTTACGAGCACACATTGTTTAGCTGCGATCCAAACTTTTTGGTAAGCTACTGGGATCGGTGGTATGGTTCCAGAACCCGAAATATGAAATAGAAATACAGGGTTTCTCTGTTTGGTTTAAAAAGAGGCACTGACTAAATTCCTCCTGCTTCTATGCATATTTACAGCATATTCTCTTATAGCTGCAGAGAAACACATGCTGACCCCAGGACCGGATCAGACCTGGGGTGTTGGGCAGGCAATTTCACTTGCCTAGGCTAAAGCGTTGACTTGTGGAACCTCAGCTCTCCATCTTCTCCCAGCAGACTATCTGGGCTTGGAGAGAATAATGGTCTAAGCCTGAGGCTGCAGTTTCAAAGTGTCATATTGCCGCTATCGGCCAGCGGATAAAGAACATATCTTTTCGTGAGTGTATCAAGGACAAGAATTCCTGGGTCTCATCCTTGACTGCCACAGAATCTGCTGGATATTAATTTGAAGAACATCAGGAATTTTCACGTCTGGTCTTTTTATGGAACGGCATGCTAACATATCCAAGGACATGAAGCTACGACCTATTCGTTGAGCTTCTTAATCTAAACGCAGCAGTGAAATATACATCTGTCCCTATATTCCCGTCTTGATTGCTGAACCCTCTTCAGTCTGACACTGACATGGCTTCCTCGCCAAGGAAAACCTTGTCACCCTTTTCACTTTTGCCATGAAGCTTATGTCCTGCAACTACACTGAAAGTCGGCTCTTTTGGTTCATACTTTCAGATTTAAAGATACTGCTCAACACCAGTCCCATCCATTCTGCACGCACATTCTCCGCAAACCACGGGACTTTAAAGAAATGCAAGCTGATGTTATTCCCAAGGAACATGTAAATGTATATTTTTCGGTGATACTATGCTGGTTCCAGCCACAGTACTGGCATTGCTTCATACCCTTTGGCAGAAATGCCCTCGTACTATATTTCACTGTTTGAAAGTAAAACAGTAGTTAATAAATTTATACACTTAATAGTAATAATAGTTGCACAATTATAAAAAAATGCCATGCTTTTATGCGCTATGTGTGCATTAATATAAGTTACGTATTTATCAGAATTGTATGGTTTCAGTTTGTAGGATGCAGATAAGTTCCTGAGATGAAGTAAATACAGTGTAAAATAAAGCAAAATCAAGGAAGTGACTGACGCTCCCCGCCCACCCACCCCCACCCCCACCCCATCCTGGTATGAAACAGAACTGTGCTCNACTGACGCTCCCCGCGCACCCACCCCCACCCCCACCCCATCCTGGTTTGAAACAGAACTGTGCTCTGCCACGATCAAGAGGAAGTCTCAAACCAGGGCGCGTGCCAAGCAGGGGAGGAACGTGGTGGCACGCAAAGTCATCTGAACCGCGACGAAGACGAAACAAAGACACATAGATATGGTGCACATTCGTTCAAAGAAAAAGTCCCTGACAGCTCTCCTTGGGCTTTCTGGCAATAGGACCGTCGATGACATTCAGCTTTAGTAATATGAAGAGGTAACAGCAGCTCACTTGTTCTCAGAAAGGCTTGAGGTTTGATTAACATCTGCTGCTGTTTATTCATTCATAACGTGCAGCTGATTTTTGGGCTTGTAACACTTGACCTAGACTTTATGGACTTACTGTCCCTCACAGGCTTGAGTGTCACATTCATTTGTCATTCCTCTTTGCTCTAAAGTGGGTTATTGACTTAACTCCAGGACAGGAAAGCAATGAAAAAACTTGAAATGAAATTTGACAAGTGATCAGAAAAAATGGAACTACCGATTAGTTCAGAAAAATAAATCTATAACAACTCTAATTCCTTAGATGGCATGAGCCCATGTGCAGTTTTCCACTTTCCTGGCTCTACACAGGCCAGTGACTGACAAGAGGTGCAATGGAACCACCACTCCGACTCCACACACAGGCAATTGTTCAAATTCATCAGAATATCCATTACCATGATGCAATTCTTGGACTTAATTCTGGATAAAGAACATTTAACTGGCATCCTTAGTCCTTAAAACAGGGGCGACGGAACAAGCTATATTCCAAGAACTGCAACTTTTCTGTTGTCTCTATGGGCAAATGAAAAACCCAGTTGTGACGTTGATATTTTAAAACAAAGACAGTTATGTCACTTCATTCTGTGCAATTTTTCTGTTGAAAAAGTCCTTTCACAACCACGCTGGATTTGATGGATTCTCCACCATAACTAAACAATTCTGCGCAACCACTGACTGCGATTTCTTATCGTTTTATTGTTAATCATAAAGTGTCTACAGTTACAAACTAGGAATAAAATATATCTGCACAAATCAATTGGAAAAACAGATCTGGCAAAATTTTAAAGGCAGTGTGATGCCTAAGTGCGAGCATTGCATTAATATTGCAGTGGTGAAAACAGGAAGGAAACTTATTCAGGGAGTTTTGTTTAAACAGAACTTCCTCAAAGCTCATTCACTCAATTTATACAGGCAACAAAAATAGCTGTAATGTTCTATACCTGAAGGATAATGCTCCCAACCGAGCTTCTATAGGGCAGTATGAGGTGCAATTTGACAGCTTGACATCTTATGTCATCATTGTTACTCGTTTTCCTTGTAAGTACAAGACTTACAAGACTATTCGGGGTGTAAAACATTACTTTCCCGACTCCTGCAGCCCAGGCAGAAAACCCCTTATAGGGTCTTACGAATGTTTTCATGGTGATATTACTGGTTCTGTGAGTCTTATCTTCACCGAAGAAGCCAAGCAGGTTGCACTAAGCCAAGAAAAGTAGTTTTAAAGATTACATTCGTGGGCACTGTTTTACTTGCAGTTCCTGTCCAGTTAAGGTTACCTTCTTTCTCCAGAAGGACTAAAGAAATAATAATGATACAGGTACACGGTTCCTTTTTTAAAGCATGTTTTAGCATTGCATTCTAAAGAGGTAGCTGGTCTAGAGAGGGAGAAAACCGTTGCTAAGGCGCGTAAACTTCGTCCCACACAAGCCATTTGTGATTTCGTTTTAAGTCTACATCTCCTAGGTATTTTTGGGCCATGCAAACCTCAGACACCATAGAGAAGGGTGTTTATTTGTGTTTCCGTGGCAACAACTGATACAGCATTACAGTACAATACAGTTCTCTGTTTTGCTGGTCAGGAAGGCACCTGTTACTCCCTTAAGAAGTTTCACAAAACGAACTTGACGACTTCAGATATGTCGCAAAAACAAGTCACCAACTCCCCATCAATCTATAGCAAGATGAGAAGAAAAGTCAAAAAGACTGTCTGGAACATAAGCAGAAATTTTTTTTTTTTGCAGTCAGTTTGCGCAACTGCAATATTAAATCCTGCCTATATAAAACTTAAGTGGTTATAAAGCGGTGGTAACTGAGATGCAGAAAAATTAGATGTTTTTTTTTAAATCTGCAACATACAAATAAAATAAATCACTGAAAATATATTTTGAAACTAAGCAACTGAAAATAAAGAACGACTTTTTAAAATGTTTTTCTATAAAACAAACGTGCAGTTGCGCAGGCACTAGTGTTTTAGTGCGAATCGCGACAAAGTTGTAGCTCCGCCGCTCACTTAACGGTCCTTAAGTGAAACTCGAGTTTTACGTCGCAGGTGATGCTGTGTCATGAGGGCGGGGCCGAGGAGAGATGCCGGAGTTCTGATTGGCTCTCCCACCCTTCACTCATCGCTTGTCACCGTTACTTTTTTTTGCAAACGCTGCGCCTATAAAAAGCGGGCACTCACCTCCGCTCATCCTCGTTCCGGGCACATCTGGCCAAGTCTGAGTAGTGGTCCACACTGCAGTCCACCTCTTCTCACCACTTCCTAAGGCAGAAGTAGAAAGGCAGCGGATTACAAAGGAAAAATGTCTTATGGGCAAAGAAGGGAGACGACATCTTCTTATAAGAGGATGTTCGGCGGGGACAGACCCGTGGTGTCCCGGGCCAGCTATTCGAGCCGCCAGTTCTCCAACCCGGTGCGCGGCCGGGTCTCTTTCGGCTTGTCCTCCGCGCCCCCCGCCATCTACGCGACCAAGTCGAGCCGGGTCCGCAGCAGCGCCCCCCTGCCCAAGCTCTCCTCCGAAAGCCTGGACTTCTCCCTGTCGGAAGCCGTCAACAGCGAGTTCAAGGCGAACCGCACGAACGAGAAGGCTCAGATGCAGCAGCTGAACGACCGCTTCGCCTCCTACATCGAGAAGGTCCGCTTTCTGGAGCAGCAGAACAAGATCCTACAGGCGGAGCTCGAGCAGCTGCGGGGCAAAGGCAAGTCCCGCGTCGCGGACCTGTACGAGGAGGAGATGCGCGAGCTGCGCAGGCAGGTGGACCAGCTGACCAACGAGAAGGCCAGGGTGGAGGTGGAGCGGGACAACCTGGTCGAGGACATCCAGAGGATGCGCGAAAAGTACTGCAGCCTTTCTTTCCTTCCTCTCCGATTCTCACCGTTTAGATTTCATCACACTTTCGCTCTGTATTCTCGCACTTTCCACATATCTGTGCGCAGCTGACAGCTTACGAGTAATAACAAAAATATGCGAAAAGAGAGTAAAAGGAAAAAAAAACGCTCTCCTTAAGCGGACTGCTGCTTTAAAACAGTTCACAATTGTAACGTTGAATTATTACGAACACGAAGGGGCAGCAGGGGGAGTAGTAGTTAGCGCTGCAGTCCATAGGTCCTCTCGTGTGGATCAAGGTACTTTCCCTCAGTTCAGAGTGAGAATCCCCTGCTGTGTAAACGGAAAAACCTGCTCAATGTTGTAGGTCTCCTTGGAGAAAAGGTTCATGGGTCTGGTGTTTTTTAAACATTTTTTGCTTCACTTTCAGGTTCCAGGATGAAGTTCTTCAGCGTGAGGAGGCTGAAAATAACATGCAGAGTTACAGACAGGTATGACTGGCACACAGAGACAAAAGACAAGCTGTTTAGACTATATTTATGTCTATACACTCTGCTATAACAATTTGTAATTCTTAGCGAGACATTATGTCACTATTGGGATTGTGTGCCAACCGCTGGAAAATGCAACTTCAAACTGAGCTGGAATGTGTGAAATGCACGATTTATTGATTTGGTTTGGTCATATTTAAGCTATTAGCACATTAAACCCACCACCTGTTATGGTTGGCATAAATACAAACAAGAAAACTCAGTTCTTTTCTCCCACCAGTATAGGTCTAGCTAGCCTCACATTCTGGCAACTGTGTGTAGAGCAAACTTGTCACTTTACCACAAAACGCTGTATGCAGGCAGACACAGTAAAAACACCAACAAGGATACAGGTAGATAGAGCGCCATCGTGAGGCGTGCTACGTTGGTGCTGTGAGCTCCAGCCGGAGAGCCTCTCCTGCTGGGCTGGCTGGGAAAGCTCTGAGCCAGCCCAGTGCAGAGGTAGTGTCATCTACCCTCCAGAACAATGATGGTAGAAAACGCCACCTTCATCTTTTCTCAGCTAAGCAGACCCCTTACGCGACTAATGCACGTAAACTCCTGCCCTGTTACTGAACTTGCTTTTTTGTACAGTATGTTGATAGTGAGCACTTGTTTCATTTTTAAAAAAGTGCATTTTAAATTAAGAATGCCCTACATTTTTTTATTTGTATACTGCGTTGTCTATGATGTTAATGTGACGTGAATTGTCTGATAGATATAAGCCAAAATGAAAATATGAAGTCAAATTGACATCCAGAATTTGTAAGACCTGGAAGAAAACTTTGATGCTGAATTTTTGATGTTTTGGTCAGTGTAGAAGGACAGGAAGTCAGCAGCAGAACAGATAGAATCCCAAATAAAAGAAGATTAAATTATAGAAGAGGAGTTTATGGAACATGTTGCTGTCCTGATGTGTGCTGGGGGTCAGCAGGAACTCTCATTTTTATGGAAAACATGGTATTTGCGAGTTGCTTAAGGTGTCCGCAGGATCATCCCAAGTTTATTTTAACAGAAGGAAAAAAAATATCCTGGATTTTAGAGCTCTGTTAGATGCCGTGAAGTTGTGCATTAAAACTGATCCATAATGTGTGTACGACGGCGCAAGTAAACTTCTAGTGTTAGTGTTACATAGGACATCGTGACCCGTTCTGAGAACTTTCCTTTTAATTTTTACGCAGTGAAAAAATATAGACAATATCACAAGTCATAGGTGTAACAGATGGATTATAGCTTATACTGTGTCTCCGTGCCAATAAAATTGCATTAACTTGGCTGGGGTAAAAATGCTCGTTGCTGCTTTCCAAAAATTCAAATAGGAAAACCTAACCCGGCAAGGATCACACCCAAGCAAGCAGAGGATACGCCCACCGCTGCATCCAGCCAGTGTCCCAAACTCTCTGCTACATCTGTGGTTAGAAACACAGCTGAATGGGAGGCTTTGTGTCTCGGATTAACAGCAGCAAAGCTGCTTCTCCTCACTTAGCTTAGTTAGTGTGGCTGAGCCAACAAGCTGCTGTGCAGCTGTTGCTACTAAACACCACGTGCAGCATGGAGTATGTGGGTAAAATGTGAATGCTTTTGTCCAGCACAGACTCACAACTGATCTTCACACCACTCACTCATACTCAGCCTTAGATGCTGTTTGGAAGTATAGGCCTTGTTTTCCAGACTACAGAATACATATCTGATCTGAGCAGAAAAGGTAGTAAGAACCTCTATAAAGAAAAGTTATTTGGTGATAATGTCTTGTCTTTGTCATAAAAAAGAAATTACTCTGGTGGGGGTCTGGGAAGGTCACATGTCAAGATGTGTTATAGATGATAACTGACCTGGAATTTCACTGTCACTCTAATGCAGGATGTGGACAATGCCTCCCTGGCACGGCTGGATCTTGAGCGTAAAGTGGAGGCGCTGCAAGAAGAAATCATCTTCCTCAAGAAGCTCCACGAGGAGGTAAGCAATGGCGTAGAAAGTATAGCTTCGTACCTTTCAGCCAGCTCTGCCCTTCCTCCCTAATAAGACCAACTCTGTAAGCCAGTCTCACCCTATCAATCCCAGCAGCTCCACCCCTCTGAGCCAACACTACCTCAACCCACCTTTGCCACATTCCCACTTCTCTAACTATGTGAAGGGGTTTTCGGGTGAGGCCCGCCAATACTCCTTGTGGCCATAGATGTCTGTGTAAATAGACTAGGACAGGAGACCCATGGACAGACACAAGGTCACCCCACTCCTGACTCCTCCCCTCTGCAGGAGATTGCTGAGCTGCAGGTGCAGATCCAAGAACAGCAGATGCAGGTGGAAATGGACGTGGCCAAGCCCGATTTGACCACTGCGCTGCGGGATGTCCGTGTGCAGTACGAGAACCTGGCTGCCAAGAACATCCAAGAGTCGGACGACTGGTACAAGTCCAAGGTGGGAGTCTGAGTGTCTCTGTCTTGGTATTTATCCCCTCTATTGTGGCTGTGAATGGTTTAACTAAATGGAATAACTTGTAACCAAAGATGAATTCCAAAAAATAAAATGTCACACTAAATATACTCATGAAAGGCCTATATTCATAAGAACAAAACACTTTTGTTATGATTTTACTGTGGTAAACCCTGTGGATGTCTCTGAAACTCCTTTACTTGATTTTTTTTTTCAGTTTCAAAGGAAGTCAGAACCATTCCACCCCTGTTTTGGCCCTGTCTTACATATTGCTTATTAAAATTCCTTGAGGAGTTATGCATATTTCCCTCAGTATTTGCTGTTTGAGTTAACCCCAGATACAGTATGGGAATCATGCGTTTAAGAGCCATCAAAAGAAGACTGGCGCCAAAGCCGTGATCCTAATCTTATTTATATGGTCGATCAAAAGATGCGGTATCTATCTGCCCATCACTCACGTATCCCCTAACATTTATAACCCTCTGTTTCTCTGCCAAAAGTTTAATGACCTCTCTGAGGCAGCAGCTCGCAACAGTGAAGCTGTCCGGCAGGCCAAGCAGGAAGCCAATGACTACCGGCGCCAGGTGCAAGCCCTCACCTGTGAAGTGGATGCCCTCAAGGGGACTGTGAGTAGACTTGGCTACCCCTGTTAACCTGGAAGTGATTCCTTTTGCTCCAGACCTGAACTGAGGTGCAGAGTGATCCTATGGATCCTCCTTTTCCTTTTCCAGAATGAGTCACTAGAGCGTCAGATGCGGGAGATGGAGGATAACTTTGCCCAGGAGGCCAATGGTTACCAGGACACCATCACCCGCCTGGAAGACGACATCCTCAAGATGAAAGATGAGATGACGAGGCACTTGCGCGAGTACCAGGACCTGCTCAATGTGAAGATGGCACTGGACATTGAGATCGCCACCTACAGGAAGCTGCTGGAGGGCGAGGAGAGCAGGTGAGCTTGATGCAATAATATATACTGGCCAAACAGTGAACACATTGACACACATGTACACACACTCAGACATGATTCATAGTATTTAAACCTTGTAACCCTAAAACTGTAACAACAAGAAACTATTCTAAAGCTTGCATTACAACTGAAGATTTTGGAATTAAAGTTTAGAGGGTATCGTTAATCATGTGACTTTTATATCACTTAATGGCTTTTTTATAACACCGAGGAAATAAAAACTGCATTTAGCATGTGGAATTAGTTCATACCGTTTAGAGTTGAAGATTAAATTAAGAGCAACTCTAAGACATTTTTTTCATCTCCTCTTCTAGGATTTCTGCTCCCCTGCCCGATTTCTCCTCCCTCAACCTAAGAGGTATATTTTCTTTTACCTATTCAAACATTACGGTCATAAAAGGAAAAGTGCTTTCTCTCTAACCGTGTGATTTCACACCACCACAGAGGCCTTGCTGGAGGCCAAGCCCATGACTGAGAACTTTTCTTCCAAGAAGGTGGTCATTAAGACCATTGAGACTAGAGATGGTGAGGTAAGGGCTGCTTCCACACGCCTGGGTTTCACTTTAACATGATCTAAAGGTTCTCTGGAATAAATTGGGGGGTTGAACTAATCACAAAGATTTTTTATTAGAAAAACAGAAACATTTTACTTTGGTAAACTTGCAACTTTGCATCTTGTTACACTATGATATAACACTTTGCATTATCTGTAAAGTAAATAATTGGGATTATAATAACCAGGGATGAGTACAGGGATCTATACTATTAGGAGATTTCCATCACCCCATGACTCCTATATAGTCAGCAGTTTGGGGTTTCAATATGTGATTAAAAGCTCATTTTGAATTTGCAATCATTTATTCCCCTTTCCATATTTAAATTATGAAAGCAAATGGCATAGAGTGGCAGGGACTCTTCAGCAATTATTTTTCAAAAATAGAATTATTTGTAGTAGTACTGGCTCACAACCTGACGTACAGTCAGACCTTCACAGTAGTCTGTCCTGAGGACCTTTCTCCTTCCTTCACAGGTGATCAACGAGTATGAAGATGACCTGGAGTGAGCTTGCTGTCTCACAAAATGATTCTGGGACCTAGAGCAAGGAAGACTTATGTTCAATGAGAGTAAACAAAAAAAAAAACAAACACACAAAGAAAAAAGCTTTAAGTGCCTTTTTGCCATAACAAGACACTGTTAAGGTTAGATGCTGTAGGTATGACGGACAGCTTTAGTGAGTTATCCTTTTCCACTGTTTCTAGTTTACATTCAGACTATATGCCAAAAATAAGACAGCAATACTTTCTGCAATAGAGATGATTTTCACCGTTTTTCTGGGACCCTGTGCACCAACTGATGCACAAATAAACTGTGATTGCTTCTATATGACAATAAAAACATTTTGAGAACAAAAGGAAGCCTTGGTGGTCTCAAATCTGTGCCCTTTATTTATATAAATCTTTAAGAGATGAAATCCAAAAACCGCCTTCTTCAGAAGGCAGCCAGTGGGTGTTTTTAAACTAAATTATTAACTTTGTCTGGAACATGCAAACCTAAAAATAGGATGTTTCAAGCTTCCAAGACCGCAAGTCTGCTGATACCTGCAGCAGGAAACAGAGGAGAATGAAGTCTTCTCTCTTCTTTTTCATCTATCGTTCCACAAAGTCTGATCAACAGACAAGTAGTACTGTGACCAGACTTGAGAGACATTCGCTGGCATATATACCCTTCCCTCATGCGCATGTCCTGTATATTATGCTGCTAGTGATTTATGAAAATATGTACTATTTTCATGCAACTTATTATTCACTGCAATAGCATTTTTGTCCAGATACAGTATTTTATTTCCACATAAGGTCTTTTTTTCATCGTCTGCCATGTCTTTCACTCTGCAAAGCATACAGGTACCGCAACCTTGAACCCACTGCCCACTCCTGGTACACAGCCATCTAGATGCCCTCTCTGCAATCTCAGTGACAACTTTTAGAGCCTTTCTCCTCCGGCTACTAGTGATGCCCAACATGCTATAGGACTTTCCAACCATGCATCTGCAGCCTTCTTCAATAGGCACACACTTTGCCCTCTATCCTTTTTAAGCACCACTGCATTCCCAGTCCCTCCATCTGATCTTACCATGGAACTGCAAGGTTCAACTGGATGAGTCACTTAGAAGCCAACTGACAGTGACATGGCTTCTGGCCTCAAAGATGCCTCTGTGGCTGGAAACCTGATTTATCCCCCTAAGTCAGCTAACAACTTCCAGTGTCATGTTGTGATCACAACCTGACCCAACACTGAGTGCTGATTTTACTCTTTTACCTTCAAAAATGCTATGGCCTGCTGGCAGGTCTTACTATGTGCCACTCCTACCCTGATAGACTCTGCATAAGCACCTAGTCATCATCCTAGTGATAGTGGCCACATTTAGCACTCTTCTGGCTTGGTCTGCCTGCAGGTTCTGCCCCTATAGAGGAGCATTTTGCCTATCAATGCCCAGGCTGTGCTCTCCACCAGAACATGCAGCCAACGACCATCATGATCTGGTTTCTTTGACTGAAGGAAAAAAAACATGGAAAAACTCTAGCAAAGAAACACAGAACCGCTTTTACTGTTCTGAACTGCCAACTGTCTGCAAGTGAAGCTTTTACATGAGATTCAAAGAGATGCCACACATTTTTTTCTGAAAAACTCTCAAAAGTAGTTTAACAGAAAGTGAATTACTTTTATTAACTAGTTGTATTAATGTTAACTGCAAAACTTTTTACATATATGGTGATAAAGTCAATGCAAATTAATACAATATACAATCAACACTTTTGTTATTGGTATTAAATCTAAATCAAGGTCTAAAACCCAAGACTCTGCATCACATTCTGCATCAAATGTGGATGAGTTTTGACTATTTAAAAATACTCTTTGAATAGAGTTTTCTATTCACCACAGCATTTCAAAGCTAGATAACAACTGAAGGGGCTCTTCCCAGAAAAAGATGACATGTTTTTACATTTATTGTTTTAGACTGCCCCCTGTTGACAGTCCTTGGGCTGTGCAATTGGCCATGATAAAAAACAGCTCGAAATGTGTCCTTTTCCATCCATCCATCCATCCATCCATCCATCCATCATCAGTAACCTCTTAATCCTGGCCAGGGTCATAGCAGGACAAAATCTATCCCAGAATCTATAGGCAAACAGACATGAAAATAGGAAATACATTTAAATAGTTTGACATCCATCCATCCCTTTATAGCATGTTGTAGTACAATGTTTACGTTGCTGAAAACCAGTGCATGTATTTTCATGTAAAACTAGGTCTGTTCGCCAAACTATGTTTTGTCTCAAAGTGAAGAAATTAGACATTGACTGAAAAATGGTATGACTTGGGTGACTATGCCCATAGTAACCTACTGTGTTCAGTCTCTGCCCCTGGATAAGAAGGTTAAAGTGATAGTGAAACTGAGCCTCCATGTGGCTCCCTCTGGTAATTCAACCACTGTCTACTGGTCAAGGTTAACATGCTTAATCCATCCTTCTCATTCAAGCTCCTCACTTGGCAGTATGACATCAGATACTTAGATAATTGATGCATGAAAGAAAAATATATATCTGGGTCATGTTCTCTTGTGAAGTCCCCCATTCATTGATCTGCGGAGAACAAAAATCAGGTTCTGATTGAAAAATACAGTATATCCCCTAAAACTAGTTAAAATGCAAAAATAAAAATTATTTCTAAGTATGATATTAACACAGCCATACATTTTGCTGTAATGCCAAAAAAAAATTGTAGCTTGCCTTAAAGTGATATATTTTCATTCATTATCAATAACCAGGTGGGTAAAGCAGGGAGTCAGTGGTTCAGTTTCAGTACCAACCACTTGAAGAAACAACTACAGAGCTTCTCTCTGCTGGGAGACAAAGAGCACTAACAATGGAGGAAAGATGGGTCTTTTGGAAAAGTGTCTTTTATTATATCTTTTACCTACGTCTTAATGAATTTTCGGCGAAAGCTGTCCTTTTGACCTGTTCGTGGACAACTTTAACTGCGTTAAACTGTGCACTCCCCGTTTTGAAGAAGCGCTTCAGCATTTTGCGTTTTGTTCTCTTGTTTTTTATTTATTAAAAGCATATCAAGGACAATCAACGGCTCGTCTCCCGCAGCACTTGCGGGGTTAGACACGCGTTTACCTGCTCAAATTAATTTTAATCCAGGTTTTTGTGGAGGTGCGGTGTTTGTGAACAAAATAAAAGCGTGTCCATATTACTTTTGTTGATTTTACATATTTTCTCAAAAAATACAGGTTGAAAAACACAGTAAGTACGTTTAATAAGTGGAACACTGTTGTAAAAGGTGCTTTAGCAAATATATAAAGGGGTTCGGTACAACGAAATACTGTTGCGGCAGCCGATGTCATTTTTGCCCGTCATTTTGCGTCCACACCGGGTGAAAAAAGCAGTGCGAAGTGGCCTTTGTTATTTCAGCCTGTGGAAGGTTTTCTAAGTGGAACAGTTCAGCCCCGGTGAAGCAGACTGGCTTTCAAGCTTATTTACAAACTAGTATAAAACCGCTCCGTGAGGGAAGTGGTCACGCAAAGAGCGGACAAAAAAGTGATTAATCGGTAAAAGACTTTATTGTGTGGAGGAAGTAAAATAACGGGCAAAAAATGCCACAGCCGTCACATACATCTGCTGAACCAGACTTTAAAAGAGTATTTCGCTTTATAAGAGGAATAAATGAACAAAGATGTGATGGATGTGATGGCTACGCGCCTCCCCGGAGTCCCACCGGCGGGAGAAACTGCGCTCAGTCACGTGACGCGCTTGCGTAACGTGTTTGTATGCGAAGCCCGGGTTTCCGCCTGCGCCCTGGGGGGCGGGGGGCGTCTGACTGTCCCTCCGGGGCCCCCTCATGCACTTTAGTTTATTTTTTAGCACCGTAGCCACACAACACGAAGTACTGTACTTTACACTGTTGGCAGAACTTCAGCATCCAGCGGGCATTATGTTTATCAACAGCATTAAAGAGGGAAATATTGAAAGACAACAGAGCGATTGTTTCTTACCGTGCATTACGACTTTTGCAATTTCCAGGAATTTAATAATATTATTGTTGCTGTTGTTTAACTGACGTCTCTTCCCAAAGACACTGTTATATATGATTCCGGTGCAGGTTTTCTCGAAGTTTCAGCTCTGTTTGTTGCACATACACAACCAGCACAGACGGTTGTTTCTTGACCTTATTAAGAGCTAACATTTGTTTTTACATTTATGCCACAGAAGTAAACATTAGGTTACTTTTTCCGTGTTCTACCTTTTCCATTTCTCAACAGAACGCTGCAAAGCTGATAGTTTGGATACAGATGAGCAATGACTTTTTAAAAATAAAATAAAGAGCAGAAGCGCAGACGGACGACGGGACATTTGGGAAACGGACAGAGTGAAGATGGACGCCGCGCGTGCAGAGGAGCGCGGTCGCGAGCCGCGAAGCGCCGGGCGCGACAGACTAATTAGCAGCGCCGTTTGCGTCACTCGCGCGCCCGAGGGAGCCGCTTTAAAACTCGGCTGCAACTTTGTTCGCGTGACGACATGCAGCGCTGCACACGGGGGTTCTGCGCGAGCGAGACGCCCCCGGGGCGGGGAGGGGGCTGACGGACTGGGAGGGATTCGCTGAGGAGGGCGTCGCATGCTTGAAGAAAATACCGTTTTCCACAGTGGGAGGAGGGGGGGGGGATTAGTTTTGCTCGGGAAGACACCATGCACGCGCGTTTTTCTAGTATGGAAGGTCCGAATATTTACTGAGCCAAATGAAGAACCTACAAGTGCAAGTTTTATAAGAAAGATACAGCACGTGCATAGTTTTGAACCTGCAAAAGGTTAAATATTAAAGATTGATTCAGTGCGTTCGATGCAGATATGGGCTCAGTGACATCAGCTTTGACAAGAACAAAAAATTCCGTCGTCAAAGTGGGTTCGGACCCGCCGCGCGATCCCGAGCGCGGCCGAGAGAAGAGGACCACCGGCGCGCGCTCCTCCAGCCGCCGGGGCGCGAGGCGGCCGCTCTCCGAGGTGCTGGACGCGCAGGACGCGGCGGGAGCGGCGCGCAACTCGAACGCGGACCTGGGATCGTCTGGCAGCGCGGGAGCCCGTAAGTTGTGCCTCACCTGAGCTCTGATGTCATGATGCACCTTCAGGTGCGAACCTTGCGGAGCTGTGGACGCCCCGTGCGGGGCAGGACCGCCTCTGCATAGCGTAGCTACATGGCAAAACTCGGCGAAATACATCATCTTTCATAAAAAGCAGAATATCACACCTTTTTAGTTTATCGCGTCTGGTATCACATCAAAATAGTCAACATTTATTTACTTAACAGACGTTTTCTCCAGTGCGACGTCCGACTCAAAATATTCTTAACACTGAGAGCCAGATGAGGAGCAACAAGATCATCTGGCTCTTGTTGTCATCATTGCTGGATTTTTAACATTGCTGACAGTGAAACATGCAGTTTTATTTTTATGGACAGGTACATATTGTGTACTACAGAGGAGAGCAGTGGAAATTTTGCTTGGGAAGCATAATTTTTAATAATATAATAACAGACATCAACAGATTACTCTTTAAGAGCAGAGTTGTGGCTAATGTGATGTTCATGCTATTGGTACAAGATCTATTTGTATGAGGGTGGTGAAGTTCATCTTGATGCAGCAGGTGGTTCGGTGGTTGGAGCTCTTACTTCTTCCACAGTCATAACCCCACCCTTTGTGTGGAATCCTGGATCAAGACTACTTTCCCCATAGGCTCTGCTGGATAAATGGGTAAAATCACTGTAAACACGACTGTCTAATGAGATATGTTGAGAAAATGATCCGCTAAGTTAAGGTAAATAGTAACGAATAATGCTGTAGTAATATCTGTGGCTTTCAAGGTGTGACAATGAAGAGATGGTGCTAGGATACATAGAGAGAAACTTGTGAAAAAATGATTGTTGCAATCACACACTCAGGGATGAGAGAAAGGGTGCTGTGATGTTCCCTCCATGAATGGCTGCAGTCCTTCCTTTGAAGGCCAGGTTGCGCAGAACCCATCAATATATGCGCTGGACCCCTCAAGCGCCATAATGATAGACACCCACTCTTTGATGTGAGAATAAAAGCACCTTCATTTGACTCAAAATGAACAAATCCGTCATTTCATTTGTAGACTGTTGCTATTTTGACAGTTGTTCAATTCAGAAGAATGTCTTTTAATGTAGTGCGCTTTCTAAAGGAATTATTTTAGAAGGACAACACTAATAAAAGCAGGAAGGGTATTAAGATGTCGCAGAAAAGTTATACTGGGGATGATGTTTTATTTTTTCCAGCTGATGTCACCTTTTTGTAGTCTGTGTGCCTGTAGGGCTTCAGTTTGAGAAGATTAAGTCAACATCATAGCGGTGTTCAGAGAGAAGCCAGAAAGTGTGTTCTGCCAGCAGCCCTCAGTGTCACACTGGCCTCAGCTGACAGACACACCTGGGCCTGGAAGTCCGTCTGTGGATTCAAACTCACTTTAACCGCCGTGTCTCAGTGGACAAAATGTTCCTCGGCTTATTTATGGGTTCGATTGCCTAAAAGTCTCAGATATAAGGAAAATAAAAAACACATTTGGAGGATATTTTATTTAAAAATCAAATTATACTCAAAATAAGCAAAAAACTTTCAAATGAAAATGTTAAAATTACCGGTATCCTTCAAGGTAGGAGCTTTTAACTTATGGGTTTTTGATAAAGGTGTACTGGTAAAGGTGGTTATGTCTCCCACTTATCAAGTTTCACCTTACGAGCTGATTCCCAGGAACAGGACACACTTGTAAGCAGGGGAACAGCTGTACTTTATGATGAATGAAAACAAAATCACGTATTTTGTGACTGATTCCTCGTCTTGTTATAGATCAAGCAGTTGTACATAGATGGAAGTGAGTTCAGTACAGATGTCCACACTCCTGTTTTGTTCTGGTGCCTTTTGCTGTACCTTTGAATAAGGTACATACCCTGAACTACTAAAGTATCGCATATTCAGGCATCTGTAAATGGGTAAATACTTCTAAACCGCTTAATATTATAAGGAATTCGGAACATGGTGTCACCTTATCTATGGGTATAGTAGGTTTTAACTTAAACTGTACCAAGTTATTTGTGAATGAACTGACAGGGCAACTAGTAGTGTGTAACAAACAATTGCATTTATTTAACAATGATACAAATACAAACCTCAAGGTCTCAAGAAAACAAAAAAGAAACTTAACTAACCTGTTACTGTACTTAACTGCAAAACAAAATGGGTGCAAAACCCAAAATCAAGTGTTCTACTGCGTCAGTCACTCCTCTGCTCTATACTAACTACAAAACAACAAAAAAGTAAACAAACAGTTTAACAAATAACTGCCAAAGCAAAGTAAGGCAATAAAGCAAAGGCCTTTCTAGTGTAGGGTAGTCCTCCTCAGTGTCACCAAGAAGAGCTTTTAACTCTAGAGTCTGTTTCTTCAGCCGCTCACGTGCAATTTCTTGAGGTCAACAGACGGGTGTCTTGTCCATTCCCAAGTAGGGGTGGGAAAACGGAGAAGAAAAATCGAAATGGCCACACCAGTAGATGTGACGGTCATGACACCTGTCCAGCTGCTCCAGAATACTGTGGCACAAGTTGTGTTTGACCCGCCAAAGTGTTCCCATGTATCTCGACTCTTTGTCTTTCTCAACCGGGTTCTCGTCCCTGCCTGCATCAAGTTCAAGACTCTGGTTACAGAATACAAGACAGTCGAAGGATCTGCATTCCTGATCGCTCCCTACATCCCAGCAGGAACGCTTTGGTTGCTTGGTGGTCTTCCTCACAAAGGGTCCGAAATCAGAAGTCTGTATCGTTGCAGTTTTAGCTCAGGTATGAGCTAAAATGAACCCCCCCCCCACCCATCCTAAGGCTGAATCCCTTAAAGCTTTCTTTCCTACTGTTCATAGATCTTAGATCCTTGAGGAATAGTTAATGTATTAGCTATTGTATTGTATGTATTAGCTATTATTTAATGGGTTTTACTCTGGATTTTCGATTATGCATGTGAGTTTAAAGTATTTATTTATTAAATACAGTTTTTTAAGATGAAGATAGTGATAAGTGCAGCTTTGAAATACCGGACACACATTTCTTTGTGTGTCCATTCTTACCTGTAAGGGTCTCAAAATGCATCTCTTTTGGACCCACTTCTCTTCTGATCTCCTGACAGCTACATGAGGTCGCGTCGCATCATCTGTCACAATCATCTTTCAGTTTCTCATGAACTCCATAAGGAGCTACTTGCCTAATTGTGCACCTGCAAAAAAAAACACTGGTGACTGCCAGACCATGCTTCGAGATCCGGGTGTTTGCTTTTATAACCGATCGTCTACTGTGAAGTATGCTTCAGTTTACTGAGTCGGTTGTTGCTTTGGAGAAAACCGTCTGGTAAGTGATTAAATGTAAATGTAAATGCGTCAAATAAGTGAGTGAAAATGCTTCACAGCTGGAGGTAACATGCTGGAGGTGCATCGTGAGGTCAGCAGTGTCCTCACTTCACTGCCTCAGTTAGTCCTCCCAGACTGTGTCAGTTGTCTCTTGCATGGAAGCTCCTTTCCCTTGGTGGCCCCTAAAATATTACGCTGGTGTCACCCTCTGGGATTCATTCTCACAGCCACAGCCCCTGCGTGCCAGCGGTCGCCATGGTGGCAGGCTGGCAGGGGACCACAGGTGGGGGGGGGGGGTTGTGGTATCGCCTCAACACTTATCAACAGGAGGAAGCCTGCCGACACCTCTATTTACAGCTTGTCAGGTTATCCATCTCACAGAAGCCCAACTGTACTTTTGTACTGGAGAAACAAGGAGGAATTATTTGAGGAAGAGTTCTGCTTCCCAGAGATGGTCGGGTGCCACGTCTGTTGCAGCTGCTCGCGGGGTAACTGCGGGGGTGTGAAATTCCCATAACCCATCTGCGTTAGTGCGGGAAACAGGGGGACACGTGCAGCCTGTCGGAGGCCACATGGAGGGAGGGCCCCTGTCACTCTGAGAACAAGAGGAGCTGGGATGTGTTTGTCTGCGTGTCCCGCTCAGAGTGACAGGTGTAATTGTGGAAAAGCGAGAGGCTTTAATGAGGGTTTCTCTGCGGGACTGTAATTGCACCGGCTCTTTGCTGCATCTGGTCTGGGGCTGTGAGGGTGGGGGGATTGGTGGAGACTTTCCTCTTCAGCATCACCGGCTGAGTTTCCATCAGGGTTGGGGGGTGGGGTGGGGGGGGGGGGTGACAGCCGGGTCACATGAAGCCATAGTGCTGATGCAGGCAATGATGAATGAACGTCACCCGGCGGATCAATTCACGGGACCCAGGAAGGGTTCGATTGAGGTTCAGCACTCAATGTAGTCTTTCTACAGGGTTCTAATGGCTCTTCCTTTCCCTTCATCCGTGACTCCCGCTAATGTTTTACTGTTTTTTTTTTACCCAGTCTGCTCTCTTTGAGGGTCTGCCTTTCTTGCACAGCCCAGCTTACTCGTGCAGGGGTCAGGTGAATGATCGTGGCCCCGTCGGTCTCTCTAGGGGGTGCTGCTCATGCAGCGATGACCAGATCAGGCCCAGAACTCCAACTTTGTCCTCTCCACTATTTTTAGGGCCTGCGGCCTGCGGGTGCTCTGGTGACGTACACAGGAGCCACCCTGAAGCACGAGGCCAACACGCAGGAAACGGGCCTGTCTGATTACATGTATTACTGTACACCGCCAGGCGGCCCTCGGGACTTAATATGCCCACTGGGGGTTATTAACGTGTCTCCAGACTGCCACTTACGTACTGATTACAGGGTGAACACATCCAAATTAACCAAAGCAAGAACTTGTATTAAATGCAGGGCCAATGTTTAAACGGGCGTCGTGTTCAGATCTGATGGTTATGATTTTTGCTCGCGATGCATTTGGAATCACGCTGCGGTGATAACAAAGTGGATGGTTGAGCAGGTTGACAGACCGCGTTGCTGCGGTGAAATGGGCTGAAATGCAGGGCTCGGTTTGTGTGTCATTTGGAGAGCAACTGGACATAGTCATTGCGAGAGGTGCTCTGACCCAGTAAAGCCAGACTGTAACCTGCAGCAGCACAGTAAAGCCCAGCGGCTGATGCCAAAGTCGATGGTACATCAGCATTCGGCTGTACTGCAGTATTAAATGGGAGGGGGGGTAATGGCTGAAGCTTCTGCTTAAAACCTACATACTCCCAGGTTCAAATCCCATCTCCTGCTGTAATGCCACACAACTATTTTGAGTTAAAATACCTGTTTTGAAATATTGAGTGAAATGCTCAGTTACTCCCTGAAAATGTAAATTATCACTTGTAAGCTACTTTATAGTTAAAAGGGGCTTTGGAGAGGAGTGTCAACTGAGTGAATCAGTGTAACAGTGAAGTGATACATATTTTTATCTGAAAACAGCAGAAAAACAGCATATTAGGTGTTAAATTCACTGGTGTCTGCTGTCAGCTTCTACGTCCACTCCACCTTTCTGTTTGTTTAAGCAAAGGAGAATCATTAAAAAAAATGAATTCAGGATGATATGAACGCCCAGAAGAAAAGAGAACGCACTGGTGCAGTGAAATGTTGAGAGCCCCCCTCCCCCCGGTCCTGCTCCCGGAGACCACTTTGTTTAAATGCTGACTTTTGTTTGAAAAAAATCTTAATTCGGCTTAATTGAGGTGTTTTGAAGCTCTGTATTAGACACACTTACCTTTAGAGCCAATGGGAATTTTTTAAAAGTGAGTTTTGTTCATGAATATGTGAGAGACTGGGTGCATTAGTCATAACAGCTACAGCGATAACCTGGAAAATGACAGCGGAATAGTGTTGTCATTATATCACTGTACCTTTAATGTGTTTATCACACATAACAGAGGTGTGTTTTCTCACTTTGTCTTAATGAGGTTTCAGTGATTAGTCACCATGCTTCTAATTTGCACCTGAACTTCACAAGGCAGGTGTAAAACACGGCAGCTTATCAGGTTTATTTTACTTCATGATAGGTATACGCTGTCACGTGCCATGTTTACCTGTCTGTGCAGTGTGTGTCGCCTCAGCTGAGGAATGTTACTCGACAGATGTACCGCATTATTCCGCATTACCTGACAGATTCAATGTGATGCTGTGTGTTTGTCGAAACACCTTTTTTGATGTTATTTCTTTTATATCTGTTAATCTCCTTTTGGGAATGATTTATGATACGTCTCAGGACCTTCTGGGGTCCTGATTATAGGATTCAGACAGTACCCATCAAGGCGCTACCCTATGCAGAATTTATTTCATAACAGCATGTCTGCTACTCGATGTTCTGAACACTCTTAATCACTATTTCTAGAAAGCTTCTGGTGTGTGAACACTTCTCATTAACGTTCTATTTACAATCTCGAGAAGGTGCTTCTCAGGTGTCAGACGCACGCGAGGCCCGCTCTTCTGCTGACTACTGAGATGGAAAACATCTGGAGTCCTTTGCTGCGTTATACTGCTTCATTATGTGGGTCTTACACTGTGCTTACAGAACCAGGGAACAGATTGTCGTTTCGCTGCCACGTAGTCCTGTCCTTCCATGGTTGGTAAGAGCTCTTAATGAGCTACTTCCAGCAACATATGCAGCCACTTCATCATTTGAGTTTTCACGCTTTTGTTCACCAGCCCAGCTCGACTATATTTGGACATCTCTGGTGCAAGTGTCACATAACAGAAAAGGTATAGGAGACTCTGAGCTGTAACTGGAATGGAAGCACGCTGACATTCACATCTGCATTTATTTATTTTGCAGTCGCGTTTCTCCAAAGCGACGTTCATCGCCGCCTGCAAAAGAAGTGCGCGAGGTCTCGCTTCACGTGGTGAGGTTCAGTCTGAAGTTCACCACACCGTGAGGAGTGAGAACAGCAAATAAAGGTTGTCATCCATTTTACATAAAACCGTTTTTTCCTGGTGGATGTATTTTTGCCTGAAAATACCTTCCTCGCTAGCTGGACGAGTACTGCCCTCTAGCGGCTCTTCAGTGAACAGGCTAGTCGTGTTAGGTTAGACAGATGTTTTTGCAGATGTTTTTCCCTGCTAGGATGGCGGAAAATGATACTTTCTCTGGGGCTATATGGCAACTTTTTCATATTGGTGAAAATCGAGTAAATCAAGGGGAGCAACAGGTCCTGTAGTGCTTAGAGCTGCTGCTTTATACTCCAAAGACCCAGGTTTGGACCCCACCTGCTGTAATAGCCTTGAACATGCTACTTGGTCTCAATTGCTCCAGAAGAAGAAATAAATGCAGTGAGAACATCCATCCTTTACCATTAACTGCTTGGAGACCCACACAGACATGGTGAAAACACAAAGACTGAGCCAGATTCGAACTCACACCCAACCAGCCCAGGTGTTGTGAGGTGACCGTGCTACTTGTAAAGCCTCCAAATAATTATATTTAAGGCCTGAAAAATTTCAAGAACTGAACAGCGGAAAGGAGTGTGCAAGGTGTTGATGTTATCAGGAACAGGGGGGTTGCTGAAAAACACCATGGGGACTGATGGGATGTGGGAATGTCATTCTGAAGATGTGGTTTCCACTCCGGCCTTCACGCACCTCCTCTGGTAAAATCAGGTGCCAGATTGTTGGACCCCCTTGGAAGGCAAAGGTGAGGAGAATCCTCTCTTGCTCTAAAGTGTGTGTGGGAGTCTGGGTCTGTCAAGACGATGAAGGGGGGGGGGGTTAATCCCTGTCTGGAGGTCTGCTTTTTCCAATACCAAAATGTGACAAGTACCAAATTAAGCCTTTTCTTCATTTGACAGGGTAGAAGGTTGTTATTTAGTGACTGCCAGTTGTGCTGCTTTTCCCCTTGTGGGAACACTGTTCACAATGCTATGGAAACAAAAGAGCTGCTCAGATTATTTTATTTTTCTATTTTAATGCATTTTGAGAAATGAACAGGGAAGGGCATTTATACATACATACATACAGATATATTATACAAGAGAAGAGTTTAATAAGTTTTATCAGAAATTATACATATACTGTGTAAACATGTTAACCATAAACATTTATAATGTTAGACACTGGGATCCGGGAGGGATTTTTGATACCTGTTCACAGCTATGCTTCATCATCACAGTCCTATTGTTTGTGTGCAAGTTTGGAAGTCTGGCCATCTTTCTGGTTTTACTCATCCACTCATCGATGACCTCTGTCTCAAAAGGTGCGTCCAGACAACAGGACTCGTAGTTGCTTTTAGCTTAATCCCCATCCTAACTAGAAGATGCAGACCTCAGTCAGAGATCAGTTTGGACTGAGGAGCAGATCTCCTAGCGGTGCAGAAATTCAGCTGCAGGTTATACCACGTAGCGGTTTATGTAGTGACAAATTACGTTGGGGACAGTGACTCATTTATGCCCATTTGTTGTGATTTACCAAACACTGTTTTAGACTCTACCTGAGCTACTGTGCCATTTCCAGTTTCTATGGAAACCTGAGGGGAGCTGAGTAACAGGGCTAGTAGGGTGGCCACTTTTTTAAGTGGAACAAGGCTTTAAGGAACATCACATTAAAAAAATCTCTTTTTTTGTTGCTTCTCCCACTCAGTACAGTTGATGTCTTAACAATTATGAACAAAGTTGTCACATGTTCTGTTATTGCTCTCTACTGGATTTCTTAAAATGTTTGGATTTCCCACAACGTCAAGTTAAGCTCCCTTTACTCCTGTTTACAAAGACCTCGCCGGTCACACTTTGGGTTTTGTGAACTGCAGCTGCAGATTAAAGATCAGTGATTTTACAAAGATGGCAATGAAAAACATGTGTTTCCCGGTGAAGATGCAGTTCATCCACATGTGACCAGACGTTGGGTAATTTTCAACATTTTACCAGGAAAACTCTGAAAAAATCAGTTTGTTTTTTTGATCAAATTAAGCCTAAATTGATTATCAATAATTCAGTAGTATATGCTTGATACATAAGATGTGTGTGTATGTGTGTATGTGTGTATATCCATATGTATGTATATGTATATATGTATATATATATGTCTGTGTGTGTGTGTGTGTGTGTGTGTGTGTGTGTGTATGTTGTAATGCTGTGAAAATTATTTAAAACAATAATATATATGAAACATGGCACTCACTGACTACTCAGTCACATGCTGCAAAGCCCCCCTTCCCCCATTAGTCTGGTCAAGTAAAGATGTTGAAACACACAGAGTCACATGACAATTGTAATTCCTTGCGATATTTTCATTTGCTGTCTAGGATGAGAAATTTCTTCACCGACACGTCAATGGTTAATGGTTAAAGACTCACAAGGTTGTTGAATTAACTTCTGAGGAGAATCCATACCTGGAGCTCCTAGAGTTTATCAGAATTGCTCCAGTTACATTTACTTTTATTCACGTAGTTGACACTTAGGTACATTTCTCCAAAGCAACGTACAACTGAAGGTCTAGCAGTCAAACAGCTTTGTATGCAGACCGACTATTGTTGAAACACAGTAAATTTGTCCAGGGGCACCGCTTTTGCAAACGGAAGTGAAACGTGAAGGTGTTCATGAGAACTGGTGATGATGTACATCTATGGAGCAGTTATGAGATCAGAAGAGAAGTGGGTTCAATGTTGAAAGGGACTCAGCAGTTCTGAGGGAGAGAGCAACGGTACATTTCATCAGATTGGAGTCAGAAGCTTTTGATTTTGGACCTTTGGTGTGTGGGACCAACAGAATGGCCAGAGGTGGAAGAACATAGCGGCTTACTGCGGTGTAGGGGTAAACAGGTTCTCCAGGTGCTGGGGTGCAGATTCTTCTGACCACCTTGTTGGCTGACACCCGTAACCAGATGTCTGAATGATGTATCTGAATGTACTGAAAGGTGCATTTTAGACTGACTCTCCTTTGCTGAGTCTCCTCCACTGTTTATTTGTGCAAATGAACCTTCAGATGAAAGTACAACCATTTTGTTCCTAGCTGGACTTATAAAGAGTTTGCAGGCTGAAAACACCATATTGATCAGAGCTGTGAAGAGCCTTGGCTGAGCTGCACGGAGGTGTGTGCCAGGCTGACGTGATCTCGCCTGGAGGAAACAGCTTTAACGTGTCCCACAGCGGGGGGTCCCTGCTCACCCTGCAGCCCTTCTCACTCTCCTTTTCATCATCAAGCCACTGCCTCTAATTTGTATGTTTCTTGGTGGGAAACAAAAAAGGCACATAGGCTTTGCCCCCGTCGCCATGGTTTTTCTGCATTTCCAGTGTGACTGTGACCGATTCCCAGCATCATCTACCGCTTCGCCGAGCCAGTCCCAGTCTGACGGTTGGGAAATATCTGTTATAAATGAGTTCCTCTACAACAAATCCGTTTTCACGTGTCCCTTTGTTAGGGGAAGTTAAAGAGGAAAAATGTGAATAAAAAGAAGCAAAAAGGTTCATTTCAAAGACGAAATGTTGGTTTTTGGATGCCTGACTAGCTTAATGGAAAATGGTTTGTTTAGCTTGTCGTTTTTTGCACTTTCTGAAGGCCCCCTTTTTTTTCCAACGCTCAACGTCTGCAAAAGCAACAGAAGTAAAGGGAGTTAAAATCAGCCATTTTAGTTGGGAAATTCCCGTGTGGTGCTGGGTCACATTCAGTGAAGATTGCATCATAGAAATGCCACGAACGTGAACACATCAGGAGGCCCAGCATCTGTGATCTTCAAAACGGTCTGTTGGGATGAAACCAAATGTCTTTATCTGGTTTCAACCATCAAAGGAAACGTGCAGGTGGTTCTCTCTCTCTCTCTCCTTCCCTCTCTCTCACTCCTCTTTTTGATTTTGACACACTTATATTCCCAAAGTGGTCAAACAATCATAACATAATCCTAATCCTAATACAAATACCAATATTGCTGCTACTATTACTACTCCTACTACTAATAATAATAATAGAAGTTATATGACTGTTAAAGTACCATAAAGCAGATGTGTGCAAGCATACGGGGACCCTATCCATAATCTTAGCACAAAGTTTTGTTGTTTTCGACATTCAGAAGAACAATAAGGACGGGGTTCTGATTGACAAGGTCACCTTTATCTCTGTTTGCTTGCCTGCTTGGGGTGGTATGGCGGTGCAGCGAGTGGTGCTGCCACCTCACAGCGCCCGGGAAGTTTGGTTGTAGGTTTGATTCTGGCTCTGTGTGTGTAGTTTGTGCGTTTGTCCTGTGTCTGTGTGGGCTTCCTCCCACAGTCCAAAGACACGATTTTCAGGTTAGCTGATATACTGGCTACCCTGCGATGATTGGTGTCCTGTCCGGGGTAAACCCTTCCTAGTCTAATGTCCAGTCACAGGGATGGGCTGTGATCCACCATGGCTCAGAACAGAACAGGCGGTTTGCAATGGTGGGGTGACCTTCACGCCATACAGGTAGATGTTTGACTTTCCTGCTTGCGGACTAAAAACCATGTGGCAGGCTTTTCAAAATTGGACACAGAAAAAAAAGCTAATAACAGATGATGATTTACTTAATGACTGGTAAATTGAAGCCTGAGGATTTACTGAAATAACAATAGGTTATAAATTAACCCGTCACACGGTGCACTGGGGCAAAAGGAATTTAATTTTAAAAAAGTTCGGATCAGTCCATTATGTATAGTTCAACAATCTACAGTTTTTCTTGCAATTTGTCTACTTGTACGTACGTATGTTGTTTGGTAAAGACCAGAAAATTGTTTCTTTCCCAGCTTAAAATGAGTGTAAAACCAGGGATTTCACACCTGTCGATATCCACCCACTGCCCGACTCATGTTAGGGAATGAAAGCTGAAAATCACAGCGCCTGACAAGCCGTTCAATGGAACACGTTCTGTCGGCTCTCCTAGTTCCGCTGTTTCTTGCTCTTCATCTGAACAAACCACACTGGGGGTGCACGTTTGAGTCTGATGTGATGATCCAGCTACATCTGTAGTTTTAGCAAAGCCTTGGTCTGCCCCATGTGATAACAGCCAGCACTAGCAATATGTCCACCGAGACAATGGATACACCGGGGTGGAAGTTTTTGGAGACAATGGCCGAAGGGGCGATTATCTCCCTGCAAGGTGCGATGAAGATGATGATGCAGGAAAGACCCCCTGAAGGCATTTGTTCTGTGTCAACATGCCAGATGGATTTTTAATTTCAGGTTTTTATCCTTCACTTCCTCTTCTAATACACGTATATGCACTTATGTACTTTCTTAAAAATGTCAGCGGCGACTCTGCTTGAGCCTGAAAGGATGTTGTCACCCCTTTTACGCATAACTGGTCTGATACGGTGATGTACAAAATAAGTCTGATGTGATCATGTCACCCTGGTGCTGGATGTGCTTTGGATGATATTTCCTTTAATATGGTGGTATAGCAGGGCTTTTATGGAGCAGTTAAGCACGGCAGAAGTTCAAAACATTTTTAATTGTCTGCGGTTGAGCAGCTCATGTCTGAAATTTGTGGTTTTATGTTTTAACTTCTTTGTTTGTTTGACTTTGTTCAGGGCTGCCACAGCGCCTCGCCGGCAGCGCCAGTAATTCTAAATTTTGCAGAGAAAATGTCCCTCTGATAGAACCCGTCTCTCAGCGATTTTCAGCCCTCGAATTCACACTTTCACACCGGGAGTTTGCTTTGAGGAACACAGAGCAGATCCACATGGCGACTCACTCCTGTCATTTTTGGGCAGAAATGACCATGTTGATCAGAAAAGTTGTGCTGTAGTAACCTGGAGACTCTGAACCAATGTTTGGGTCAACAGCAAGATGAAGACTTGACTCTTGAACCCGCAGGAGAAGCTGTTAAGTCCTACCCTTCTATATAGTTCCCATCAGACCTTGTGCCCCTGTCCTGTCCCCAGGTCCCAGGTTGTGGCCGTTACCCTGTGCCAAAGCATATAAACATCTATATTGTTCATTATAAAAGCAGTGGCTTTGATGACAGCAGGCTATATTCACAGTGTATAGTACACACACACCCACACACACACACATGCACACACAGGTGAACACAACTGTCATGGTTTTATTTCTCAGGCATAAATGCAGAAAATGGGAGCTGAACAGAAACAGACAATAGCTCAGAAACAGGCTGGAGCTGTTGGAGATGTTTAGCTGCTATGAGAGCCACGTGGCACCATGGGGGGTGCACTGCCCCCCTGCATTTGGAGGTGTCTCCATGCCTCATCCTGGTGGTTAGGTTGGTGGAGGTGCTAGGTGGGAGGGAGGACATCAGGGAAGAGCCTAAGCTCTGGGAGGCTGTTGGGGGGTGGTTATGAGTGGGTGTGCAGGGTCAGGGGGCTGCTGTAATCGCACTCCGCCCCCCCCGGACCAGCCCTCTGCACGCGCCACACAACACGCGTGCCGCTGAACTGGTGAACCCCGCCAGCCACTCCCCCACCTCCCTCACAAAGACAACAAAAAAACTGGCTGAGGGAAAGAGGAGAACAGAGAGAGAGAGAGAGAGAGAGAGAGAGAGAGAGAGAGAGAGACTCTCCAACAATGACAGAGTGCAGCTCCAAGAAGCAAGGATTTAAAAAATGCCGGAGTGCCACGTTCAGCATCGACGGGTTCAGCTTCACCATAGGTAAGGTGCAGCAGGGCCACAAAGCACAGGTGAGAACAGGAGGGAAGCTGACGGGATGCTGTTTCCATCCCAGTGTCCGGTCAGTCTTCCAGGGTCCCCTGTGGCCATCCTCACCTGATCCCAGGTCAGTGCATGGCCCAGGTGAGAAGTTGCGGCTATCCGACTGGACCTGACTTCACCATTGCTCTTCCTCTCTTTAAGGCTTCTAAGGGGAGCCACACTTTTGACTTCTGACGTTGCTGGCATGTTGTTACAGTGTTTTCTCACCTGTAAAATAATGTGCAAACATTGCACTGAAACGGGGCAATAGTTCCTGTGTGTCGCGTGTGTCTGGAGAGAGACCTCCAGTAGACCCGGAAACTCCGTTCTAAGTGCGTGTGTTGCTTTGTTGTAAACGGGCAAACGTAAACGAGGGTGACATGGGGGGGGGGGGGGGTGACAGTTTGCTTAAATCTATTCTTTTCATACATACTATAGTAACCCTGCATCTACAGTATTTCTGTCCAGGTCACGGATTTAGTAGTGATGTAGCAGACTGGCTTTTTTTTTTTACAGTTCAGAAATGCAAAGGGACACTTGTTAGCTGCTAAATGTATCTCTCGACTTTACACGCAGATTTGTTTATTTGTTCTGGAGTAATTCCTTCCTTCTCATCACTCAGCCAGGGAGCCAGTGAGCTGCGGTGTGTGTTTCGGGCAGCTAAGCAACCTGAAACCCTCGCAGTGTCTGTTCTCCTCCCTGACGGTGAAGAATAACCTGCAGCTCGTTTCTTATCATAAGGCACATAATGGCAGTAATTACATCTATAGGTCAAACAGCTGGGTTATGTAACCCGCGGACCACCGTGCGGCGAGCATGACCGTCCTGGTAACCAGTGTCGGGAAGCACTGGTGAGCGTTTGAAAACACGAGTTTCAGGAAGTATCGGCCATCAGTTACGTTTGCGGAACATGCAGTGGAATCGATGCGTTGCAAAAAGTCTGATAAAAATGTCAGCGATGGGCACTTGAAAAGGGCGACTGGAGTGGAGATGATGGATAAGAAAAAAGTGCGGCTTCCGACAACAGTTACAATAGGAGCTTCTTTTGTGCTCGTCTTAATTTTAGGGATAAGTGGACGGTAGGAGAAACTGTTAGCAAGTTCGGGGAGGGGGGGGGAGACTTCTGTCAGGAAATACACCCTTCGCTCAAAGCAACTATTACAGCAGCGGCAAATTGTAAAGGAAGTAGCTGCCTTTCTGACGGCTTCCCCAACAGATGCCTCTCACCCCTGTCTGCGGAGTGATTGCAGTTTCCATGGTGACCAGGGGAAGGATGTGATGTCACACGGCGAGCGCGAGAGGCGCTCAAAAAAGCAGATCGGTCAGCCGGTCGTCCAGCGGAGACCTCATTAGGGGCCCCTGTCTGATAACTGCTGCCACCTTTATCTTCGCAACTCGCCTTGAGCTCCATGGGAGAACAGCAGGTGGGGAGGGAGCAAGCGCTCGGTTGCTTGGCAGCAGGCGGTGGCAGCTGGGTGGCAGGGATCAGGCGGCTCCCAGCATGCACTGTGGCATGAGGGCTTGGACAATCGCAATGCTTGACACCTGCTGCCGGTTGTGGCAAAGAGGCTGGATTTGGGGGCCATTACACGTAAAGGAGTCAGTTATCTGCTCCAAGACCTCCACCTTCAGACAGCCTCCTCAAAAACAGAGAAGTTCACCTTTGTTCCAGGTAACTCCTGTCACTATGCGTTGGCTCTTATGGAGCAAGGTTGACATCTCAGCGTCTCAGTGTGCAAGGGGAGAGAGTGACGACGTGTGACGTTGCTCCAAACTTCCCTCTTGAGTCCGAATGCTGAAGTACATGCGATGCAGCAGCTCTTTATCTCATGCACCTCTCATGCATGCATCTTGTTTTTTTTCCTTACACCTAGCAGGCAGCAACAAATATTAAATACGCAGCGCTGCAGCGCACAGCGAGTGTGTAACAGTGCTTTCGTGACATTTAGAACAAACGAAACAACAAATCAGTGCTCAGATACTGTGATTTACCCTGTTATACAGCTAATTCACTTTTACTGGAACAATTCAAGGGTACTAGAGCAGGAGATGAGGTTCAAACCGAGGTTTTTAAGAAGAAGGCAATAAGTCTAACTACTACTCCACCTGGTGGCTCCCTCGGCTGCATCATTTCACAACTTCTCCAACCAGGAGATGAATTACGGCTGTCCAAAAAAAGGTCGCATTGATCTTATTTTATTTGAACGGCACAAAAGAGGATTCATGACTCATGATTCATATTTTCGTTTATTTATCTCAGCCGCAGCAGCAGCAGCAACAGGTTTGGGTCACAGCAACAATTCAGGCACAAAAGAGAATTCCTCACTGGGATTTTCCACACAGAGAAGAAGGTTTGAATGGCGGCTACAGCAGTAAAATGCTATTAAGTTGGTAAAACTAAAAGAAGTAAGGCTAACAAAAGTCTTTATAACACTTCGGTCCAGTATTAAACTGACATTTTCCTTTTAGTATAATTTTAAAACATAAGTGCAGTAAAACAGTATTAACCCCCGTTGTGCAGTCGGCTGCAATCTTTGGATGCAACTGGAACACGTGATCCAGTGAGGCAGAAAACAGAGCAAAGCAGAACGATGGTGTGAGAGATAGAGGAAGAAGTAGCGGCAGAGAAAGAGAAGAAGAGTGAGAGAAGAGGAGATATCAGGCCCTGATAAGGGAAGCCAGAGTAAAAACAAAACCTCTGACAACATTCTATCCCGTCAAAAAGCCATTAACCGCATGTGAGAAGCAGGGATGCGACAGAGGATTAACGTCTCTTTAGTTCAGCATGAATGGCATCCAGGTCTGCAAGGCAGGTTTCTGCGGTGTTCAGCTTAGCTTCCATACAGTTAAATAGACTGAAAAACTCATTGATAAGGTTTGGAAGTCTTGGCCAGATGATCAATGGCTCACCCACTCCACTAAAATCTACCCCTGAGACTGACCTGGCACAGCAGGTGGTGGAACACGAGGCCATAAACCCAATTTTTCTTCATATTTGTAAGAAACATCCAGTTTACGGATAACATCTGTAGTAACCGGTCGCGTAGTTTCAGGTGGACTTCTCTCGGCGGACTCCACTGTCAGCCTTTTGCCTTTTCGACAGCACGTTGTGGCAAACCATAATCCTTGTCATTCTTAAAACGAGACATTTCAAATTTTATCAGCTGGTTATGTGAAATTATGTCAAACCATGTGAAGAGAAAAAAAACACAAAAATCTGTGGGTCTCAGGAATGAAAACAAAACGCGCGGCCGTCTTGGAAAACGGCACTGATCTCTACGTGCAGCTTTTTTAAACCGTGTTCATCTCCCTGATATTTCTCCTCGGGTTCATCGAGCCAGGGATCACCTCAAAGGTCAAGTCTTCCAAGCGTTGCAGCCAGCCCTTCGAAACAGACTTAATATCAATACGTCGATGACCAGGCTAGAGGTGCACACGCAGGCTTTAGCAAGTGCACTGTGTGGGAGCGGGAGTGCAGCTCCATCACTAAGAGAGCGACTCCCGGACAGCGAATCCAAAGCTCCGCTTCCCACTCAGAAGCCTGGGATTTAGTCATCATTATTCCGTAAGTCTTCTTGTCCTCTTCAAACACGACTTGCACTGGTGTGACCCCCTTCTCCCCCTGCAGCCCATTTCACCAGCGCAGACTATTGATTGTTCCAGCCAAGAGAAAAGCACGCAGGCTCTCCTGAAGGACGGCCTTCGGGACACGTGCTGTAAAAACGGTCCAGCAACATAATACACCCGAAAATATCGGGCTTCTTCAGCTCAGTTTGCTTGGCCATCACAGGTCATTTTCTTTACGTGCTTCTCCATTATGTACCACATCATGTGCCTTGCTGTGTTTGCAGAACTGTGCACAGCTGGCATATGCGGACCACTAAAATATTTTCTGCATAATCCAGGGCACTTTATAAGATCTGGATCCATCAATGCAGTAATTCAATACAAGGCAATTAAAAAAGACTAAAGCCGCACCTTAAATATTCGACGCCAACAGCAAAGTGCGCCTGAAGAGCGGCTTTCCAATTGAACGTAACTCGGCGACTCACTGTAGGTGTTACGCAGGGGCTGTGTGTGCATCAAAAGCTCTTTTAGACGCTTTCTATGGACTCGTTCTACAAAGCTGTGGCTTCGGATAAAGTGTGAAGTCTTTATTTCTCGTGTTACTTGCTTTCAGGTGAAGTGTCCACACTGGAGGTTATCAGTGCTTTTGTGTTCTGCGGGGCACGAGGTGACGCTTATCTCCAGCCTGCACGGCACAGACCTGGGCTTTGGGACCAGTCGTGACTCGTGTTTTGGGACGTGAAGCGTGACAAATATAAACTTGAGAGCAGCTATTTATCCCATTAAAATTGCATAGTAACTGACACCATCAGCAGGCTGTTGCCGTGGAGCCACAGCGACTGATATGATTGGGCTTTAATTTGTACCTAACAGGGAATCTAATGGATTCAGTCTCATCTGGTTCTTCACCGCCAGGAGCAGCAGTAATCTTAATTTAAGACAAACTGTTCCAGTGATATGATGAAGGGCCAAAACGAATAAAAGTAAAAAACGTTTTTTCAAGACAACAAAACTAATGCACATCTTTCCCGTCAGTATTTGTCAGCGTGGCGAAAGGTTGTTGACTCACATCCCCCTAAATGTAGCCTGAATTTCCGGGGGGCCGAAATAAGTTATTTATTTGCAGATATTTTCTAAGAAATGAAAAGCTGAAATATGCTGCTTGCATAAGTATTCAAGACCTGTTGCAGATCTGCCAAGACAAATGAGGGAGAAAATGTGCAAAGCTGGTAGATATTTAGCCCAAAAAACTTAAAAGGGTTAAAGGTGGATCGGCGGCAAAAGGTGGACCTGCCACATGTTAATGTGTGGGGCTTGAATACTTATGCAAGCAGCATATTTTAGTTTTTTTAAAACAAATTTTCTTTTAAATATCTGCAAAACAACTTATTTTGGCTCCAATGATATAAGAGTTTACGATAAAGATACCGATTGGACAAAATACGTGTAAGTATTGATGTGTGATGCAGGCAATGATGATAACTTTCGAGGGGTTTGGATACTTTTCCAAAGCACGATAAATAAGGCAGTGTCTGAGACTCGGGAATGTTTGTCACCTGTGGCTTTGTCTTTCTGCCCTGCCTCCCCAGTGGCGAACGAAGACACGGAGAGCGCCGCTCGACCGCTGGCCAGATTTGCCCGTGAGTATGACTGCTTCAGGATACTCTGTCCGTGCATGTGTCAGGAAGAACTCTCAAACACCGGGCCCAAAGTCCAGCATCGGCACAGCTTATTTTCACCCCGTCTGCACGGTGTGGTCGTGCCCGAACCCCGACTATTGACACCTTCTTTAGAAATGTAATATCTGCATTTTGTACTCAAAATCCTCTCCTTTTTGGACACGGTGAAAACAGCTCACACGAAAGAGCGCTTGCACTCAATATCCACAGGGTGACAGCAGCACACTTTAGCTGAGGTCTGCTGAGCTCAAGCTTCTGAAGGCCAGCAGGTTCTGGTTATCCTCCCTAACCCATTAAGGCACCTTTTGAACCTCTTGTGGGATAATAAGTTGGATCAAATGGAACAAAAACTGTCTGAAGTTGTCCTTACAGGACTATTGGCTGAAAGGCCTGACTGTCAGTATTTTATTGACTTGTCATTGATGTTTTCCGCTTGTGCGAGGAGACCAGTGAAGAAGCACCACCTGTAACGTAGTCCACTCTTGGCCTGTATGTGGTTCTAACCTCTGAGGAGACGTGCAATAACGGCGAAGGTGCAGGCCTTTAGGAGCACTGCTGCTGTACCCTGCTTTACACTGCAGTAAAACACCAGTAACTGTGATATTCACTTGTTATCTCAGACTTTTTCATCAGAACGGCTTTGGTGAAAACAGAGGAAGAGGGGGGGAGTAGAGCTGCCGCTTTGTTGGTCAGAGCCATCACTTTGCAATCTGAAAGTCCCGAAATTGGACCGCCCTTCTTGAAAGTTCTCATCCTGAACGCCCCCCAAGTTACCCAGCTGATTAAATGTGCAAATCACTGCAAGCAGTTTAGTACACGGACCTCACGTTGTATGAAGTGTCGGTAGCGGTGGGTCCTCGGCTTCAAGAAATACGCGTTTTACTGTTTACTTGTTTGCAGATGTTGCCTTTCTACTCTCAACCAACAAGTCCCAAAAGCTTCTCAGTCACACCAGTCTTTTATACCTCCTGTTGTTGAGGGGTTTTGTCTAAATGATACACACACACGCATCCCACTGTAGCCTCCTTTCAGGAATTTGTCTTTCAGGACCCCCTACTTCTAGAACAATTCTGCAGAATTTAAACGAAAGCAGGACAACAGAATGCACACAAAGAATATTTATACTGTATGTGACAACAAACAACAAATAAACACAACGTTTAATGGATTCGTGGCCACGTAATAAAATGCTGAAGAGTTAAAGATGAACTTTTGAAGTTTTAACTTGGCGAACGAAGCTGTTTGTGAAATTATTTTCCCACAAAACTTCGATTCAGTAAGTGAACAAATCATTATAAACTGGATGTCTGTGCTAGTTGCAATAACCAGTACTGCACATGAGGGCAAGACAGTTGTCAGGTTATCCACAGCCTGAAAAGCTGCAGATAAACAGCATGAGTCAGTGTCACCTGGGAGGTGAGGTCCAGTCCCCCCATCTATAAAAGAAAGTCAAATGGAGGTCGCAGAGAGCCTCTGTAGAGCAAATGACACATGACTGGGCTCCTTCACAATGAACATCAAAGGTCACATACATTCCCATGAGGAGGACCGTGGGGATGGAGGGTCTTCAATCCTGACTGTTGGAGGGGCCCAGGGCCATGGTGGGAGCGTCTTTTCCAGCTTTCTGCACAACACCTGACAATCTCAGTTCTGAGCCGGGCCGCAAATTTGACACATTAACAGTCCAACCTGTTCAGTCAAGTGCTTCGTTCACACAGGTTCCAAGAAAAGCCTCTGGAACTGAGAGCAAAAGCCCGTGTTTCAGGAGTGATTTTCTCCCATATAATGAAAACTCAGCACGATGGTTATTGAAATATATGTCATTTTTTTCCATACGGCGTACAAGGGACCATGGCTCACCCAGTTGTTTAGTGCCCATCTTTATGCAGTCGTGCAAATGAATTAAAACAAATCAGGTCCAGCACAGTCATTCAGCGCAGCGTCACGGTGAACGTGGAGCTAGCGAACAGGACAAATCCGTTCAGCTATGTGCCGAAAATTGTGCGCGGCGTAAGGTGTAAAGGTGTCTTTTTCCTGACGTGTTACCTCCATCACACTGGTCCCAGGAGAGCAGTCCCTGCAGTGCGCCCTTGACACGTCAAAATGAAACCATCCGCTGTCCTTCGACCTCTGCGTACTTATTCCCCTTTCCTGCCGGGGCTTTATATTGATTTAACAGGCCCATTTAGCCGTCCGTCTGAAACGAAGCAGCCGGGTGAAGTGGAGATAACGCTTTGGAGTAACGCTCCCGATGCCCTTTAAAAGAGATCAATTTTAAAAGCCAGCGCTGACCATCATTGCTCCCCCCCCCCCCCCCAGGCTCAAAGTCCCAGAATGCCTTGTGGAACGCCATCACGGCAGGAATGGGGATCAAGGATCGGGACAGGGAGCTGACAACGCAGGGGGTGCCGGCGGACACCAGGAGCCTGGAGGAGGTCCTGGCGGAGGAGCTGCCGGCCGTGGACCGGCCCGATGCCACAGAGAAGACGGCTCTCAGGTTTGGTGCACAGTGATTATGTTTTGCTGAAAAAAAAACAAACATGGCAGCAACAAAGTCTTCTGGGTTTTGCTTGCATTCACTTCTACCGGTACAAGTCAGTAGATGAAGTTAAGTGAAGGTTCCACTTTCATTCAACTCACTTTCACCGTGTTTACACCCCGTGTGTGGCGTTCGTGAGTCTTGCTCATCAGTAACAATGTTGCACTTCCCAACTTTCACCGGGGATTTTTTACCTTTATCTGAAGTTTTCCCGAAGCCAGTTTGCGAGAAAATCAAAGGACATTTTCATTACTAATCTTTAATTCATTGGATGTGGATTTATAAACAAAGACATATGAACAGAACTCCAGTTGCAGCTTCGCTCATAAGTTAAGGTTTTTACATACAGTACTGTGCAAAAGTCTTAGGCACCTGTGGGGAAAATGCCATAAAGCGAGGATGGTTCCAGAAATAATGCCATGAATACTTATTAATCAATAAACCTTCTAAAAAGTGCAGTAGACAAAAAAAAACCCCAATCAGATCAGTATTTGGTGGGACCACCCTTTGCCTTTAAAACACCATCAATTCTCTTATGCAAACTTGCATGCAGTTTAAGGTAGAGGTTGGTAGGTTCTTCCAAACATTTTGAGGAACTGGCCACAGTTCTTCTGCACATTTTGACTGTCTCTGCATGTCCTCCCAGACTGACTCGATCATGTTGAGATCAGAGCTCTGTGGGGACCAGACCATCTGTTGCTGAAGATAGTTGTGTATGACTGAGATTGGGTGTTTGAGGTCATTCTCAGGCTGCAGAATGAATTTGGGACCCATCAGAAACCTCATTGATGGTAGATAAGAATCTACCTGTACTTCTCAACACACATTGAAGTTGAATGTCTAAGAGTTTTGCACAGTATCATATGTCAAAACCCGCAGCTGGCCTGGCGGCTTCTTACAGGCCTGTTTCCTGAGTCGTGTGTGAATGGCAGCTAGAGCAGCTTGTTGGTTCTGGACTTTGGAATAAGCCGCTCATGCTGTGACAAACAAAGCGCAATATCTGGCGCTTAAGTGGCCTGACAGATGAGACAGATAAGCAAAGTGACCCCAGGTCAGAGGATGCAGGTCAGGCTGTGGATCCTACGGCTCTGTATGTTTTCCTTCCTTCCTTACTGCTCCTGTCATCTTCCAAAGTCTGTCACCGAGGTGTCAGGTACTTCTTAATGACAGCTGTGGACTCTTGAATTGTCACATGTTGCCATATCAACAGGGACCAGGGGTCAACCGGTTGTTTAGTGTCCATCTTCCTTCAGTGATGTAAAAAGTGCTTTGGAGGACAATCAGGCGAAAATTGCAAAGGCGATTCCTTAAAGTTCAGCTCCTGTCAGCGGGTTTTGCGCAGCCACTCAACCCAGCAACGTGAAAGTGAAGGTGGAATTAACGCTGGTGGGAACATTTTAAAATAATACAGAAACTTAATGACACTTAATACATGGCAACTTGGGAGAACCACTAACATCACAACTGAAACGGTAGATTCTTCTTCTTCTGGTTTAGCATTTAGCTGCTATGTTCACACAGAGGGGTCATTTTATCAATACCAGTTCAGGGTAGCTCATCGGTCCACGGGGCTACAGCATGAGTTGGGATATGAACGTGGGTTCTTTTGGGTCTATGAACGTATAAATATGAGCTTGGTTATTTAAACCATTTGTTAAAATGTGTGTTCATTCAGAGAGGAGTGCTGGGGACGTGAGAGACGATGACAGTGAGGGACTTTAATACAGTGACGGCTGGATTATCTCGGCAGTGCGTCTCTCGCAGCACTATGGGTTTTGATTTATTTTAGCTGACAGGTTTTTGTGTGGAACGCGGTAATGTTTATTCCTGTAAAATACGATTGTAGTCCGATCCCCTCGCGACAGGAATTCACCTAAGAAGCAAATTTAGCGTGTTATGTAAGGGACGGACGTCTTGGTTGTCTGTGTTTTTCTGTCTCCAAGAACAGATTATCTCTGATTTGTTCTCTCTCGTCCCGGGGAAAGTCGCGTGGGGCCCTGGGCTCACTTTTTTCCTATCAGACGCCTTCTGGTGGCCTATTCATCTTTGGTGGAAGGAGGCGTTTGAACGGATGTGAGGAGACTGATGTGCCCCCCACCCTGTGGAGTACACAAGCACAGACAAGATTAACGGACCCTTGTGATCGGCCAGCCAAATATCAGGGGGTACCGGTGTAAGGCGTGACGAAAGAGACCCTCGCGCGTGCGAGGATACAGGATACTCTCTGGGGGTCGCCGATTTGATTATGATGTTTGCTGGGGATGGCGTGCACAGAGCACATCGGGAAGTGGGAGTGCTGTCACGGGCCAGGCGCTAGATAACAAGCGACTGTTGGTTTGTGTGTCGGGGGGGGGCTCGCCGCAATCCTTTAATCTGCCCTCGGCTGGATAATCTCCAAGGCCGCGGCTTTTTTTTTTTTTTTTTGTACGAGTCGTTCCATTAGCGTGTCTCAAGCACGGGATCTGCTCTGAGGTGAGGCACGCACGGCGTGTGCATAACCGCCAGAGCCGCGCTGCCGAAGTGCAAGATTAAAGAACCGTGATTAATAATTAATATTCCTTTTACTATTTCCTCCACAGCCATCAGTGGTTTTCATAACGATAACAATTTTCCTGTTTCACACTGTTGTTCATTTATGAATAAAATATAACATCACTGTTGGTATTATTAAACACAGCTCCTAAACCACTCAAATGTAGCAGCACTTTTACAAGATTATCAGCTTTTTTTTGTCCTTTTTAAACGGTCACTCTTAAAATGACCTCTGACATCACCTCGGCTTCTACAGGTGGTCCCTGGTGCCGCGACAGCGCCTGGCTGGGTGGCAGGGGGCCGTTTTCAGACCCACGCTGACAGCAGTGTGGCTGAAGTTACATGCACTATTTCATTCGCATCACGTTCAAACCCGTGCTGCTCTGACACGACAGTCCGGGAGGTCACGTTCGTCCTGCGTGAACATCTGCTTTTCGCGGCAGTTATAAAAGACACATCGATTTCTGCAACTATTGGATTTGCCGCTTGCTTTGATCGTGTCTGCGTGTAGCTGGCAGTGAAGAACTCTTACAAGGTTCACTCGCATGGCAAACAGCTGAATGTTTCAACGTTTAGCACGGGCCAGTCACGCAGCTGGACTGTGGTTTCCGAACGTGCGGCATTATCTCGGACTGTGAGCCATGATGACCTTCTGCCAAACGTTCTCAGGGCTTTCCTGGAGCCTTCAGCCCCACCATTTGCTGCGAGGTCCCGAAACCACGTGCTTCGGTGCAGCTAATATTATTGTGCTCACTTGTCATTGTGGTTGTTCTTCTGTCCATCCCCGTGCCTGTCAGCATCACAGATGGTGCTGAAAGTGAAAGAAAAACACATTTGTACGTGTGCCATTGTGCCAGCAGCCAGTTTGTGCTCGATTACACTATAACCAGGCAGAATAACACAAGGCTCAACGTGAATTTGTTGTTATTCTGCACCGGTACAGGTGTACAATGAGAATGAAATGCTGGTTCTCCTGCACCTGGTGCACAAACATAAGACCCAGCAGAAAAAAGACACAGATAGATTGAGGTAGGATAGATGAACAAACAGCAGCACTCTGGTCATCTGGGGATTCTTCCTCACCGGGAGACATGCGCTTTCCTTGGAACGGCATGACTTCCCACACTCCATCTTCTGGGCCTCCAAGTGTCGCCACCTTTCCTTTTCAAACGATGCAGCATCTTCTCCCACACACTATACAAGGTTGCCCAGGTATTTGGCCACAACCGTCGTGGCTCCTGAAACCTCCTCCAAATCCACCACGGTGAGGTGGGAACTCAGCTCTCTTGTGTCACCTGCTTCGGTGGATGAAGGGTTTGCGGTTAGCACAGTGTTTAAGGGCTGGACCTCACAGCTTCTAGGCTGTGGCTTTGGAAGGAGGTCCGAATCCAACTGAGCATGTGTGGAGTTTGCACGTTCTTCCAGCGTTCCTCCAGCGTTCCTCCAGGTGCTCTGGTTTCTGCTCACCATCCAAAGTTATTTCAGGTGTGTCAGGGAGTCTAAATGGCCTATAGCGCGTATGTGGAATTGTCCTTGGATGGGGCATCATCCAGTCCAGCCTGCACCTTATGCCTTTAAGATCAACTTTGGACCATGTGACCCTTGGATAAGAGGATATTGACCCTGATTGATGAAATATAGTTCAAGAAGACTTAGTTCTGAATGGCTGTGCCAAAAACAAGAACATCACCTGACTCAAATTATTTTGTCATTTATCTCAGGTTGACCTTTACATTTGTGGTCCAGTGCAAAGAGTTGCAATGTCCTCAACCTGCACATTTTCTCTCATTAAATAATGCATTAAAGTGCCCCGCCACCCTCTCCGCAGTGGTCCGGAGCACGGAGAGGCGGTGATTTTTCAGAGGACAGGGGTGGGAGGGGAACCCAATTTTCTAGCTGACTGCTGCTTGCCTGCTAGTCTTTTGAAACCTAGATGTGAGGAACGGAATGAGAGAAAAAAAAGAAAAGCAGCCGAAGATTCTGAGATAAAAATTCATTTTGCTCCAAATTACAACACAGCAGACCTTAGAGAGACAGCAGTCGATACCCACCCATCTTCAGGGCCAACACCTTCCGTTAAAACAGCGCTCGACTGGTCACTCCGGACGATCGTATGCATACATTTTTTAGATTTTCTCACACATAAAGAAAATTAATATTACGTTAACACAATACTTTTCATTTAGAGGTGCGTACAAATGACTTTAAAATATTGATTTTTTTTTAGCAAATAGAGTTTTATTTCATCCAATATTCTACCACTGGGGAGGAAAATCATGTATGATCTTAACAATACGGTTTAAGTTGCTCTTTTTATGATTTGCGGCATCAGGCTTAGTGGATGCGAGCCCGGTGGACTGTCGACTCGAACTTTATGTTTCAGCAGTGTGCACGAATCTGTCTTACAGAAGCTGAAAATTAAGATTTTAACTGCCAAATAACTTTCTTTGAAAGACTTGCTCTTGATAATCTGATTTCCTTTCATGTTTTGCTCCAGTGAAGCGTTTTCATCTTACCACTCTTTTGAAAAGTGCTTGAATGTGAAAAATATATTGAAATTTATGTTTCCAATTTAAAAAAAAAACATTTAGGAAAATTAGTAAGCTTTGTACATAACCTTGGCGGAATCAAATATAGTTTTGATATTTCCTTTTTACCCACCAGTTACCAGACCTTTTCTTATGCAATTAAAGTACAGATTTATGGCATAACCTCAACATCAGATTATCTATAAATCAGTTTAAGACTGGAATTATATGGCCTTCAAATGACGTTCTTTTTGAAACACAATGTTACGGAACGTCGCTGCGTTACGTGAATTCCTGACTGAATAATTGTTCCTTTCTTGTAAAACTGACTCTTACGGTGAATTTGTGCCTTTGCTAACCCAGTCGGTGACCACATTGCGCTGATTTCCTCTTTCCTCTCAAAGCCACACTTCGTCTGAACTTCCAAAATGTCTACAAGAAAGCCTGCAGTGCAGTGTGGCGTTTAAATGCAAAATGTACAAACAGAATACGAGTGAAGGTTTCCCTCCGTTTCCTGCGTTTTAACTGCCACGGTGGGATGTGGGAACAGCTGGTCGCCAAGGCGGGACAGCGGGGTGCGAGACGGGGGTCTGTGCGAGAGTTGGACGTGCAACCCCTTCGCTGTTGATGGTAATGTGACGTTGGAACAGCTTTCTTTGCAAAGGCCTCTCTGATAAAGATCTGCTGGTTGCACGCGTTACTTCAGAGTTTTGCTTCAGCTGCTCGGCTACAGATGCGCAGTCCGCTTTCGGGCTGTGGGCTCACAGTGGCGCTTGTGACAAAAGCACCGGCTCATTAAACAAATAAATTAGTCGAGCGAACATCTAGAATAGGAGATACCAGCATCTTTAAGCCTGGGAAGGTGGAGTGAAGTCCACACACAGCTTACTGTGAGCGTGCACGCTCATCTTGCAGCAAACTCTGGCTGAGAGTTATAAACGGACCTGCTTAAGTACCACCGTCAGCAGTGCGTTTCATGGCCCATGTTTGGACCTGAACCAGCAACTGTCACGTGGGAGCATATCATTACCCACCAGGGCTAACTCTTTCCAAGCACAAAAATAGCATTTGATTTTAAAGACCTCCCTCAGTGAGCCACAGTCAATATTTGTGTGTTCGTTTCTGCACGATAAAATGTCCCGGCAAAGAGGACCCCATATGGTAATGTGGGTGGAAAATCCATGTTAAATGAGTGGATGGCTAATTCCTGACGCACTCCAGAGGTGTCTGGAGATGCGGCGGTCCTGCCAAGGTGCCATGTTGCACATCGTCTTAGGCGCTGCAGCTCAGGGACAGTGTCACAGGGGGTCCTTGGGGGTGGGCTCACCGTGGTGGCAGTTTATTTGACCATCTGTTTTGTTTTGGCTGTGCGTCAGGACTGCGCTAAAAAAAAATGTTGCCTGCAGCCTGTTGGCCAACCATACTACCCCCTCCCCCCCAAACACACACACACACACACACACACACACACACACACACACACACACACACACACACACACACACACACACACCCCTAACAAAAACACACGCACACACACATTGCTTGCATTTGACTGGCCGGAGCATTCAGAGCATTCATCCGTAGACAGAGACCTAAACACAGGGCGAGGAATGTGGGACGGGACTGTTCAAGACCCGACCAAGCACCCATTTCCGATATCTTCATTATTCATCGCAGGCAAGCAGGTCTTCCTCAGCCGCTTTGCCGAAGCGTCGTACATGGCTGTTTGTTTTCTGCTGTTGCTGCTATTTTCTCAAAGGTAGCATTTTAAAGCTTGACGTTATCAGAAGCTTCTACATATACGCAGCAGAGGCAGACTTCACAGAAGCCCACTGTCTGAAGTGGATCGTCAGTTGTGGTTAAGCACTTGCAAACCTTCTGAGCCACACTGAGCAGGAAGCGTCTGTGGTTAGAGCAAAGTTTCATTCTTTGTCAAACGAAAGTGTCGCTAGATGGAAAATGGGGGTCATGCTGAGAGCAGGATGGGAAAGGATGGAACATGAAAGGCTATTAGATCAATAGCTTAGTGGCATGTAAAGATGACCTTCAACGTGAGGGTTAATGGTCCAAGTTCAAGGAGGGTTTGGAACGCAGGGCTCTGTCAGCTTTAGGGAGTGACCGGACAAGGGTTAGTAGTCGGGGGGATGAACTTCCGAGTTTTGTTACTCTTCTATTAATTTCTTCCAAAGAAAACTGTGAAGGAAAATTAGAAACGTAAATGGTAAAACACACCAAGCATAACAAAACTTGACCCTTCAACAACGTGAATCATGTTAAATTGCAAACTAGTCAGGTCCATCATCTGAAGCGTTACATGTATAAATGTAATTGTACAAATTATAGCTAAAACTCTTGTTCGCACCGGGTCCCGAGGTGCAGCTGTCCGTTTGGGCGAGGAGTGGTTTTTGTTAAGCTTCTGCCTGCCACGTATGGGTCTGATTCACCTGACTGGGGCACCAAACCCATGAAGGCAAATTTGGATTAAAGCGTTGGCCACAAAGCCACAAATGCCTAGCCAGAGATTACAGCTGGAAAAGCGGACATTGTGCCGTGTCGGTAAACTGTTAACGGCCTTCACGGCCTGGAGAGGTTGGTGTAACCGTCCGCGTTTGCCTCATTCCTTTTAGGTGCTTTTAGGTTCCCATTTCTTGGGTGATTTAAGACTTTGGGAATAATGCATTCATTCAGATGACGTCGAAAATGGTTCTTCAGGCATCGATCAAGTGGAAACAATAACGCTTTTTAAACCAGTTACCTTTTTGATGTTATTTCTGCACTTGTTACGGTGACCCCTTCTAAGGAGCGTAATGGAAGGTGATTTTTTTTCCCCCCTGTTTTCCATCTCAGTTCAGAACTCAGTTTGAAAAGCCGAAGAATGAATACAGCAGGTTAAGAAAAGCGTATCAGTCCTGGTGGTCCTCAAAAACTCTCCTTTTTCATATTCTCCTTTTTGTTTTGCTGAAGGACTTTATGAATCACTTAAGTTTTGGTTGAAATTAAAAAGAATTGTCACGGCATTATATTTCCTGTGTGTGATGGCGTCGAATATGAGCTTTATGTTCCTCCTGTTCTCCATTTCCAGCGCAGGACAAGTTGCGTTTGGTGGCAGAGCAGCGCTGGGGTGCTCTGTTGTGCTGGACTCAGCCTCCTCTGTGCTGACAAAGCTCTGCGCTGCCAAAACTGTGTTTTACATCCTGACGTTGTGCGTATTCGAATCCATCCACCACCCCCCGCCCCCAGTATTTTTTGACATGGAAGTTTCCCAGAGCTGCTATGGAAACTGCAGTGCGTCAGCAGATGCCGAGGGGGGGATGGAGCTCTGAGAAAAGGCTGACCTATGATGTCACAGGTTGTGTATTGGGTCACCTTTGCCACATCAAATCTCTCACTTGGGAAAGTCGGGGACAGGTGGGCCTCACCGCAGGCCTGTTCCCTAAAATGGGGAACATCATAACTCATCGATGTGGCAGAGCCTTTATTTTGAGTGAATCTGGCTGCAGTTTTTCTTTGGCCGCTTCACACTTTCCCTCAATTCCACAAAAGTCCAGAACAATGACAAGTGTGCTGGTCCCTGACTGGATCTCATTACTTGCTCATGTTAGATGAATTAAGCTTCATACCTGCACAACTGGGTCTCCAACGTCTGGACGCCGAAAGCACCGGGCAGTTCAGTGCATCACGGCGCTATTTTTTTAAATACATTTTTAAAATGTACCAAAAAGATGTGAGAAGATCAGCAAAATGAAATCAATCTGTAAAAAAATAATTGAATATTTGAGCGATTTTCATGCATACAGCTCCGCATGTCTAACATAAGAATAAGTTTGTGGAAATTCAGGCCTGGAAGGAATCATTTTTCTGCTCCTGCCTCCTCCCTCTCATTTCGATACTTGGTCATGTTTCTTGCTGTTGGTAGGTACTGGGTGAGATAAAACAATTCTGTTTTATGAAACGTGTTCATTTCAATATTCATAAGTGATTTGAAAGCATACAAGCCTAAATACACATTTTTATTATATGAAGAATTGGTAAGAAACTGTTCTATATGCTGTGCAAGATGCGTGGTATGATGTCACTTTCCCGTTGATGTGTTTAAAGAATCAGGTTGAAAATCACACATGTGGTACATTGGAATGACTGGTCAGTTGCACGACAAGACAGGCTCCCCTCTTTTCGTCTGGACATGGGAGAATGAACAGTTACACCTTGGAAGTACGATACTGAATGACTTGCTCCCTGCACTCTTTTCGGAAATGAGAACTTCTAAAATGGATAGTGCACCAGGATTTCGTCTGTTGCCTTGGATCAAAATCTGTGTTTTAATGACGTTACAGACATTCGGTCTCTGAAGCTCAGTGGAGGAGCAACCAGAATTATCTGAGGACTGTGAGGAACGAAGGTAGGCCTCAGGGCGGGGCAGCGGGGTCCCTGGGGGCCACGGCTGCTGTGGTGCTGTAAACCCACGGGATCCAGTTCCAGCCAAAGGGCAGCTGGGGAGAGGGGGGGGGGGCATTTTCACCGAGAGCTTGAAAGCGGCTTTGAGAATGGAAGAGGGAACAGCCGCAATCGCTTTGAAGAGATGAGCACCAGGGCGCCGCAGAGACCACCTCGGTGTTCGGAAAAGCCACTCTGATGCAGATGAAAGCTGGGTTGGATGGAGCCGCTAGGTCTCCTGCATCACCTAATTGGCAGCCACAGTCCAAATGGACTCTAAAGGGTCATCCAAAAATGAAGGCGGAAGTAAGTGGGCGCATGAATTGGCGAAGCTAGAGACATAGATGATTTAGATGGTTTACAAAGCTTTCCACCTTTTATTCTTGAAGTGCTAAAGCAGGGTAACGGTTGGACAAAGAATCCAAGCTGCTCATCTGCGAGACCTTTATTTAGTGGCCAAAATGCTTTGCTTTGGATTCTTTTAGACGCATGAATGAAGATTGTGGCCCTAATGATCTTCCAATTTGTCAAGCTTGCTTCAGTGAGGGTGCTGGACAAGCATCGCAGGCCCTGGGAGCAGTACCCAGCCTGACCAGCAGGGGCGCTCACAGGATACAGCATGGCACACCTGGGTTTGCAAGAACCCGATGAGTCAGTTTTTCAGTCAGAGAGGAACTGGTGTCTGTTTGTGGAGCTTCTCACAGCGCAAAGAAACCTCCCTGCCTGTATGACTTGCTCTGCTCCCTCTCTGCCATTTGAGAGTGTGTCCATGGTTCCTGTCTTCTTGCTCCCTTCTTACCTTTTTCATTTTCGTCCTGTGGCTTCCTACTAAATCCTTGTGTCTCCGAGTCCCCTCATCCTCCAAGGGACGGCAGGACCAGGTTCCCTGTATTGTAAAAGACTATGTTTCTGCATTTGTCCAAATTTCACCAAATTTGTCCAAGTTTCACCATTTCAGTTGCAGGTCCCCATGTTACCACATCCCAGGTCTCCATGGTCCCCCCCCCCAAGGACACACATTTTTATAAAACCACAGCTCCGCAGCTCCACATTCTCATGACTGGATTCCACTTTTAGTGCTTCTCACGTGTAAATAAACTCTGCGCTTGAGTCCACCTCATATCCAGGCTCCCAGTGTTCCTGACCAAGGAAATCAAGACATCTGAGCTGGTGGCACCCATCTTCTTCTTGAATTTATGTACTTACTATGGCTTTATACCTGGAATTAGATGGTCAGTTTTCCTGTCTGTTACAGAAGCTAAGAAAGTATTTTAATGAGCCACATTAGACAATGGATTGTAGTTACATTTTTGCTTTATTCCCTAAAATCCTTTGCGTGAGAATGTTGATGGAAAGCTATGTGATGATCATAAACGTTTATATTTGAATATCAAATATCTTCATAATTGCAACTGGACACTGAAATGGAGACATCAGTCTTCTTGCTGGGTGGACCTCCAAAGTTTGAGCACTGTTGTTTTGTATGATTTTTTTTTTGTGGGTGTATAATTCTGCAAAATGTGATTTGGAAACACTAAATGCATTCATGAAGGTGGCGTGGTCTTTTCAGGCTTTCAGGCCCAGCAGATGAATCCTGCATGAAGGGTGGAGGAGGTACAAAACTACATGCATCAACTGCAAAGGCAGCCACAGCTTGGCTGAGCCAGAGTTCAATAGGCTGGGAAAACATCCCAATGTAAAATTTTCCTCGTTTTTAGCGGAAAGATATACGTGGTGCTCATTGTAATAACCGCAGCGGTGAAAACTACCAGAAACTGAGCCAGACTTTTACGTGGTGTATTCATTTGCAAGACATTAAGTTTGACGTGGTTTTCTTAATGGCCCAAAGGAGCTTCTTCCACTTATTTAGCAGGTCCTTGTAGTTATTGACCCATTTATACACCTGAGTAACTTAGACAGTAAGTTCCTTACTCAGTATTACAGCTGGATTTGGGAAGTGAACCTGGGCACTTTGAATCAAAGGCAGTAGTTCTTAGTGCTCCATCACCTTCTGGCCAGGTGTACTTCTTAGACATGGTGAATAACACACGATGGGCACATGGCAACCCATCAAGCTGGCATGAGGTTTGCGGCATGGAGACGGTGGGCTCTGGCAGAGGTCTGTCCGCCTTCACACTCCATTCTCGGTTCACACCGGGACAGTCGGAGCCACGAGCAGATGCTGGACTGTCTCTCCAGATCGCTTAGTCTGGGTGGCTCGAGAGAGATGGGGGATGGTAGGGCAGAGTTAGATTTGCATGGATTTGTGCAGCAGATGCTTTTCTCCAAACAGACCTGCGACTCAGAGTAAACAGAGTGAGGTTGTCGATGCTCAGTTTGTCCAATACTTCCCTTAGAAAATACAGAGGTCATTATGACAGATGACGTGACGTGAAATTGAGGAGCTGTTAGGAGGTCGTGACTGAGGAAGGGCTGAAAGAGATGCCTTTTGAGACCCTTCCTGAATGTTCACAGATTGAAACACGCATGTCTACGGTGTCATTTCCTCGTTTTGGTCGGGTTACCACCCCTCTTTGTGCATGTGTGTCTCTGTTGTGTGTGTGTGTGTGTGTGTGGTATGGGGAGGGGAGTAGTAAGCAGTGAACTGGCTGCAAAAACCCCTCCCCTTCCCTGCCCACACACACACACACACACACACACACACACACACACACACCCCAAAGCTGATCAACTGTCAGAAAGCTCACTTTGCTTTCTGCCTCTCGCTCTCTCTCTTCTGAAACTCCCTCAGCCCCCCCCCCCAACCTACCCACACTCACACACACACACACACACACACACACACACACACACACACACACACACACTTCAGTTCCCACCCCTCTGTCAATAAAGAGACATCAGCTTGTTGTGGATTAGATCTGTTCGCCGGGCTCACCGTGAGCATGTGCCGTGGCTGCTCTCCTTCTGCCCCGTGGACAGCAGCGGCGCCTTGATCCCCCCGTCATCCCCCATCTTCTCACAGCCTGCAAAGCATGGCCTCACGCCAAGATCGGGTTGCTAACGGTGCACCGCAGACCCTCGCTCGTGACTGAGCAGTTGGTCGGAGACCGGCACGAGACGGAGCGGCTCCGCAGAGGCACCGGCGGGAAGAGAGCCAGAGACGGTGGAGGCGAAGATGACGGCAGCCAGCCGCTGACTGCTGGGACCCTAAACAAGGTCTCCTCTCACGAAACTTCTGGTGCTGCCACCACCACCACCGGACGGACCTAACGTTTCCTTCTTCGGGGGGTCTTGCGTGCTGCTCCTGCTTCAGACATGGAGTCCCCCACGAAGGAGATTGAGGAGTTTGAGAGCACCTCCCTCAAGTACCTGCAGCCAGAGCAAATTGAGAAGATCTGGCTCCGACTCCGTGGGCTGTGAGTAGCTAAACTTTTACCTCACCTGTTTGTGTGTGACCCAGAGCATGAGAGTCGGTGTGTGTGTGTGCGTGTGTGTGTGTGTGTGTGTGTGTGTGTTTCTGTGTGAGGGAGAGCGCGAACATCTGCACAACCAGCATCTGTCACGTTTTTCATCTTGTTCTCCTTTCTGTTTGTATAAATGTGTGTATAAATGTGTGTGTGTGTGTGTGTGTGTGTGTGTGTGTGTGTTGGGCCAGCCAGTTTGTCCACTTCCTCCTTTCTGTTTATAAATTTGTGTGAGCTCTTGTTTGCATGTCATCAAGTTTCTTCATCTTTTGTGTATTTTTTCCCCCATTATCTCCAAACGGCACTTCTTCTAAAAGCGCTTGCGCTACCTGTAGACTGTGCTTGCTTATCACCGAGCATCTCAGCCCTCATCAACAAGTGAAGCCCAAAAAACAAAAATAAGTGGAAACAATCCAGCCAGCAGTTTTGTGTTGTGCGGCCAGTGCCCTGCAAAACAATTCTTTCCTGTGAAACTTGCTTCTCACAAAGGCCTCACGTTTCCCTTATGGAAAGACAAACTCTCTCCCTCCCTCCCACGAGGTTCTGTTCACCATTCCAAATTGTACACAGAGCTCTGCTCAGGTATGGAGATGTCAATATCCAACACATCATGCTGCTCTTATATCCCACTAGCATTTGTGCACCTTTAAAAATCTGGATCACCTTAGCGAACATCTGCGGTGCACATGGTGGAGACATCAGAGGAAAACATGGAAAAACTGAGCCGGGATAAACTGGTTAAATACACTGGGAAGACAGGCATTGCTGGTAAACCTGGCTTTTGTCTTCATTTGGACAAGAAAATGTGTTTTCCATCTAATAAAATCATAGAAATTAGTTTCGGCTGCAAGCGGACGGTAATAATTCCAAATGGACCTTGACTGACAGCTGCGTTTCTGACTTTGCAAATGCGGCCTTGTGCAAGGACTGTGTCACAGTTTGCTACAAAAGACCACTTTTTAAGTTCTTCATGAGAAAGATGTGCCTTTTCGGGGAAATGTTATCTGGCAGCTGTTGCATCTTATGTGTTTTAATTCTGTACTTGTATTTGTAGAGTGTGTGTGTGTGTGTGTGTGTGTGCATGCTTACATGTGCTCCAATGATAAAGATTTGTGTCACTCTGTGTGTGTCTATGCATTGCTTGTAGGTGTATTTGCAGTGTCTTAAGGAGCAGATACATCTGTTGGCTCCTCAGTCTCCCCATCCTGCCAAACCTCCCTGCATTTACATCACCTCATTTAGCAAACGCTTCTTCAAAGTGACGCTCGTAAACTAAACCGTGCTTCCCGGTAGACGGAGAGCTTTAGATGCACACACGTGATAGTCAAAGGTCCACGAGCAGTTGTTTTCGAACTGGTAGAACATACAGCGGTTGTGGCAGAACCTATGCTTTATGCAGACAGGATTAGGAGGTCAGGAAAGAAGTGGGTGTGAAGAAGATGTGCTCAGAGACTCTTCTTCGATGGTGAAAAGGATTCAGCAGCTGCGAGGGACAGAGGGAGCTCAGTCCACCGCATTGGAGCCAAAACCTGTGGATTTTTGGTTCTGGACCTCTTGTCCACAGGATCACAAATCGCCAGAGGGGGGCACCATAGAGCAGCTGAGTGCGTCTGCTGAGCTGGGACAGTCGCCAGCCCTTCCCGCACAGTCCACTCCTGCTTAAGTCACTTTGTTGTGTTTGTTTGTTTTTTTCTGACAAACTGCTTCACGGGCCCTGCGTTCTCTGCAGCTCCTGAGTCGTGTTATTTTTCGTGTTTGCAGAAAGGCTTCTTGCGCTGCGCAGACTGCGTGGGACAGCCGCACCACCGTGCACTAGAAATGGTCACTTCTGTACAGTGAATTCTTTGTGGAATAATAGGGTAACAGAGTAGTAAGGATGCGAATAATACCATAACCCTGCAACAATATTAGAGAATAGGTGCCCAGTCCAGCTTGGGGTTTTCGCTGAAGAAGCGGCATGATTGATAACGGAACAGAGCTGACAGCGATGTCCCGCATTAGCTCCTCCTGCCCCAGTCCTGGTCTGCAGGGAGTAAAATCCTCTCTTCATTTGCATATTTAGCTAACACTTTTCTCCAGAGTGACCTGTTATCCTGTTTAAAATGAATTACCCATTTGTACCCGGGCATTTTTACTGCAGCAGCGCAGGGCACTACAGCAGGAAGAAGGATTCTCACCTGGGCCCTTCGGGTGTCACCTGCTGCCCCCTCAAGTGGGCAGTGCATATTAAAAAAAAAAAATCAAATTCTTCTAATGCGAGAAGAGAGCAGATATTTAAAAGCGTTTGTAAGAAATACACCGCAAAACAACACAAAATACCGTCTTTGTGGATCGATCATATTACCTAATTTGAGTTTTATGCTAGTCTTGTTTCGTAATAGTTTTCCATCGCGGTGAAAAACAACCAGCAGCGAGAGACCCCCGGACCGGACATCAGTAGAAAATGTCATTTCCTCACATAGAGGAGGGCAAGACGTCCGTCAAAACAGCTGTCGCTCGAGATGTCAGCCTGCAACAGCCAGAGCGCTTCTTCATCCCTCTTAATTTTCCACTTTGATAGATGTGCCCTGGTGCAGGATCCTGCCTGCAGCTGTCTTCAGCCCAGGGGAAAATGAGCCTTCTGCTGACCGCTGACCGCTGGAGCTCGGAAAGACAGACAGACAGATCTGGAGAGTGGAGGAGGAGGCAGGTCAACGGGGGAGAGAGAGAAAACGGCTCCTTTCTCGTTGCTGCTGTGTCCCCCTAAGGTTTTTGTTTCGTTCCTCTAGCCCCTCCGTGTTTCTGGTTCGGTGCCCATCCCGGGTTGGTCACAGTCAGGGCCATGGGCTTCTGCCAGCCGCGTCGCCGAGCCTGGCCATGCCCTGCGCCGTTTGCAATATTGCAAACTTGTGACAATTCTGATTAAATCCGAATCTCCGCTGTTCCATTTCTGCACGTGTTCTGCATTCCGCTTCCCCCGTTTTCCCCTTTGAACTCCGTCTTACTGCTCCTGTGCGTTGCCTTGCGGTTCGAGAACTTTAATTTGCGTCCGCGCACATTTATTTCATTTATATTCATTTGCACAGCTGTGCAAAAACTTTGCTGTCTCATTACTGCCAAATATTCGTTGTTACGGACATCAAAAGGAGACACGCTGAGCTGAAAGGGCCTGAAAAGCATTTTCTCCATCCCTTATGAGATGTCGCTGCACCTCGCTGCCCTAGATTCTCTTCAATGAGGAGAACCACTCAGTGTTTCTCCTAAAATTGTTGTTGTCACGTCATTAATAAACAGGTAATAAAATAAAAAGAGCAGCTTTATCTCATTAGTCCCATTTGAGTTGACATTCCTTATGGTGGCCTAACATATTTCCCTCCGTTTCTCCTTCAGGAGGAAATACAAGAAGACATCTCAAAGGTAAGCTGATGATGAGATGGCACAACGTGGTCGAACTTTTGGATTCCATCTCGTCTACGTCTGAAATTATGAAGAAGAAGGCGTTTTGGATGCAGACTCTGCTGTGCTTGTTCCACCCAAAAGGGTGGAGTGGTTCAGGGGTTTGGGTTCTGTCTCGGCACCAGTTACGTCCGGAGAGGTGGGCTGGGGATGTGGCCAACAGCCTTTGGGTTGCAGAACGCCGTGAACAAATGGTGAAATAAACAGCTCTGGCATCACTTTTAATCTGCTTTTAATTTGTCTGTTAGATGCAGCTACTGAACTTTCTCAGCATTATAACCAACAGTCATAATGAGACAAAACTTACATTTGTTTCACGGACAATTTTACGACCGCGACCTCCAAAAATTCATTCCAAAGGTCCCGAGAAGCTCATGTCTGCAGTGTTATGTACAGTGATTTACCCATTTATACACCAGGGTCATTTTTGTGGTACCGATTTTGGGGAACTACCTTGGTTGATGGTACCGGAACAGGTCCACGACGTTACCTGGCGCGTTAATGTCATGTTCGTAGAAAAATATGTTTTTGCCGTCAAAATGAAATTGGTGCTTGAATGTCTTCTTTCTGGGGATCGGCAGGTAGTGCTGTTGCCTCACAGCGCCTGGGCTGGTTGGGTGTGAGTTTGAATCGCGCAGCGTGACAGTGCACGCTGTCCCTGCACGGGTGTTGTCTGGGTGCTCTGGCTTCCTTCCACAGTCCAAAGACGTGTGTTTAACATTGGATGGTCAGTCGAAGTTGCCTGTAGTGTGTATGAACAGGTGTGTGTGTGGTATCCCATCTAGGGGCAGGTTCCTAGCCTAGCACTCTGGGACAGGCTCCAGACCCCCCTCAGGGTAAGCGGTTAATGAAAAACTGGCAGTTTTTTTGGGAGGGGGGGTTTATTTGTGAGGGCAGTTTATCTTTACATAACAGGAAACTTTGGCTTGTTATCGGAGTCTATCGAATGAACATGGCGGTGGGGGGGGTGCGTGGCTGCCTCCTGCTTGCCTCTGACTGACAGCTGTCGTAATTACGCCATGACTAACTGCCTGAGAAGAACGTCAGGGGCTTCTGGAACGCTCTCTGGAGTGAAGCGGCGGGTGCGAGGTTGGCGGAGGTGGCCTGCGACAGCAGATGGGCACGTGCTCGCCCGCAAACGTACATACACACGTGCACGCAGAAGCTGTGAGGGGGTAAACAGACACGCCCGTGCCCAGCGCAATACGGCGGGATGCAGGGTTGAGATGAAATCGAAGTGCGGGTTTCGTGAGGCACGTTTTGATGCAGGACGTGACGCGTTGTCGGCAGCAGGTGGCGCAGTCGGTAAGCCTCACCCGAACTGGGTTTGGGTCCCCGCTCCTGCTGCGCTGCCCTTGGTGCAGCAGTTTACCCTGGGTTCCCGTAGTAAACGTTTCCCAGCCGTGTCAATCGTGGTTAGCTGCGTTGAAGAAACGCATCAGCCGAATGAATGAACGCAGAAGGCGGGGAGCGTTTGCGAGCGGGAAAATGGCCGACTGTTCTGGTCGAAAGTGATGGCTCAGCGATGTGCCATTTTAAAATATGGCTCCAACATTAAAGAAACACTGTGCTGCGACTCACTGTGACAATAGGGCCGGGCTCAGATATTTCATGTTTGTGACGCCTTTCACAAGCCTCGCGAACCATGACATGTCGCAACCGTGCTCAATAATGAAACGGAACTTCCGGCGGCTTGTTTTGACCACGCCCTAACCGTTCGAGTCGAGGGTTTTTGGAGTCCAGGCCCCGTTGCATTATTCTCTCCTAGGATGACGACCGCGCATCTAATAAAAAGTACGGCGGAAGCAGACTCTGCTTCCAGGTGCCGCAGAGCCGTCGAGGCGTCTTGTTCGCCGCTAACGTTAGAAGTCAGACGTGTTTGCTCCCCAGAGGTGCGGTGCTCTTTCGTTCACAGGAAGCTGTCTTTACAGCTCCTCTCCGGTGCTGCTGCCGCCTGACTTGCCCACCCAGATGGGCCTACAACTACAATTGATTTTTTTACTGCAGGACCTCTCGCCCCCCCCTCCCTCCTGTGGAGCGTCAGCGATATTCATTCACATCCCAAGATGAAAAGGCTGCGGCCCGCCCGGGGACGAGAAAATCGAAAGCCGGTGGCGCCGCACGGCTCTCCCTGAGTAATCTCCACCTGTCTGGAAAACACAGCAGCAACAGTAACAAAAGAAAATCTTTCATTAGGGGTCATTATTACAGTCGGCTGGATCAGGGACGGACTTCCGTCCCTGCGTCCCCATTATTAAGCGCGAGGCCACCCCCGGTTCCACTCGCAGTGGAGCAGTCCGGCTTGTTTTCTCATCTCAGCACTTTCGCCACCGACCTTCTGCCAGACATGAGTTCTGCTCTTTGACGTGGGGGGGGGGGGTTTTTTTTTTTAAGAATTGTCTCAGACAGCGTTTGATGTGCTATTTCACATGAGNGGGGGGGGGGGGTTATTTTTTTAAGAATTGTCTCAGACAGCGTTTGATGTGCTATTTCACATGAGCCAGGTGCGGCGTGTAAAGTACATGTACGCGGTCGCCCTGCACCTCACTGTGCCGTCATATGGCGCTGCGACAATCCCTGCAAATGGCGCCGCTCATAAATTCAACCACGCTCCCCGAGAACTGTTGGTGCTGTACTTTGTCACTTGTCATACGGCGCCACAGAGATTATAATAATATGTTATCGTTATTTAAATGCCAGGAAAAAAATGGAACGTTCATGTTAACTTAATATCCTGTCACAGCCAGGCCTCGTGTGTTCAGCATTTCAAGTGTTTCCGTCTGAACCGCAGGGCTACTTTTGACTTGTCTGTTTTATTAAAGCACTTCTGTATGTTATCATACCAACTTTCTGCAGACAAAATGAGTTTTGTCTGTAAATCTGTTTGTTGTTAATGGTTTACGTCATTTCAAAGCCCTGCACGTTACATCACGTTCAAGTGAATTACTGTAAAAATTCTCCGGCCTGAATTTTGACCAATAGTGATTTTTATGTTCGTGCATATATATGTATATATATATTTTCAATTTGCATTGCTCATCTGAATGAAGTTACAGTAATTCAGTTATCTTATTACTGTAAGATTCCTGCAAACAGGGCAAAACTGCAAGTCGCCTGCCAGAAACCCGTCTTTAACAGGCGTTATAAAACGGCTGTTTTCCTCCCACAGCCAATTCAAGCTGAATTACTAAGGTAAAAGAAAACAAGAAAGTCAAGCAGCATGGTGTGATGCTGCATGAACGTAAAATAACTCGTAAAACTGCGTCTAGAAGTACGACGAGAACATTTCGCCGAGCTGAAAACCGGTAGGAATCATGCTGGCCAACATGAGTCCCGTTACGGAGAATTTTGTGTAAATTTGAAACTGTGAACAAAGATATAAGAAAACAAGATCACGCTGCTAAAACGTGCCAACGTTAACAACGATTAAAAAAGTGCTCTATATTCAATATATAACCGTTCACGTTTCCACGCTGACAGGTCCTCACGTTAACGTAACGATTCTGATCGTTTTTAGGAGAATTTCTGCCACTGAAATTTGCTCTCAAGTTCTGAAAAATTCCCCGCTCCCTATATGGGAGCTTTGATGACTCCTGTGTGATCGAGCTGGATTTTGGTCTAGTTCTCAGTTGCAGGAGGACTAAACTGAGGGGTCTTACGTGATGGAGCTGAGTTATGTGGAGGAAGCAAATCGAGTTCGCAAGGTGGAGGCTGAATGAAGGCAAACAAGCAAGAATCGGGATGTTTTCTCATGACAAAGCAGAGCGTGGAGAGAAAAAAAAACACACGGCGGACCCACTTGTCATGCCAACAAAGTAGATGCCAGTCAGGAGAGATGTCACTCGGATCTGAACAGAATTTTTATGGCTTTGTATTTTAACACGTAGAACTTGCGTCCTGATTCAGACCGAGGTTTTTGTATGTGATCGGCTGATGCTTTTTCACGTGACGCGCAATCCTATTTCTGACACTACAAAGACTGAAAATATTTCGGTTTAAAATATTTGAATTCTGCTCAACACACGCATCTGTGGCATGTGTACTTTTGAACTTATTTAGTTCTAAATGTTGGGAAAAGTACGGTTACATTTAAATCTCCGCTCCGTAAATGAGACGATTATTCTTCGACAAGCAACGTATCCTTTTATTAGGGTTATTTATCATTTGCATAAAATGCGATGTACTTAGATAGCAGAAGCATTTGAGCTCCATATTTTGCTCAGTACAAACTGACACATTATCTTCTCATTCAAAGTTAAATGAGTCATTGGGCCAATTTGTCTTGTGCCTGTTTAATAGCTCAGCGACGGGGGCTGAGATTAGTCACTTGTCCCAAAATGGGCTCTTCTAGCTGCTGATGTGGAGCAGCTGGCTGGTGTTTTGGACTCCTTTCTACCTCCCAGCTGCTGCGCAGCTCTCGGATCATCTCATCAGGAACTCCACCGCCAGTGTGTGGGTGTCTTCGCACACACGCCGAGACTCAGGGGGGAGATAGGTGGTATTGAGTTGCGCTGGGAAAAAGAAATGTTTTGTATTCCAGTTCCATTGTGAAGCTCTCACACAGCAGTGGACGTGTTATCACTTGTGTTTCCTTTCTTCCGATCACCGCGCGGCGTGTTTTGCGCGCCGCCTTCGCTACTGATCAATTCGCTCGGGTGATACCCGAGCCTACAGGCCCCGCGATGCAGCGACACAACCTTCTCCACCACATTTACATTCACATTGATCCATTCAGCAGATACCTGCTGTTTACCATGGGTGAAGAATTACAGATGCAGATGCTCGGCCAAGATTCCGTTTGTCCACCGACACCGTTTCTGTAGGCGCACGTTGCACGAGCAGCTGCCTAGGGGCCCGATGGGAAATGCAGAGGCAAATTTGGTGGACGATACGATGCGAAATGGAGCAGTTGGGAGATGTGGGTCTCAAGGAAATGGGCTCTGAGGCCCTGTAGAATGTCAAAATGCATTCAGCAGTTGTGAGGGACCAGGGTCTCGAAGGAATGACCTGAGGGAACAAAGGGCTGCTGTTGGACTCGACTTGCTCCAGGCTGGTTTGCGATTGATATTTCATTACCCCGTTTTCCCATTTACATACGAAGTTGCTGAGATTGAAGCTCATAATCAAACAGGTAACATCATGACTCACTTTGGCCTCACGCACTTTTCACCCTTGGGCCTTCATCGTGGGCGAGGCTGGACTGGGAGGCAGGGGGGACCACTATGTGGCAGAGGATGCTGCCGTGAGTCCCGCTATCGCTGCTGCAGGTGCGGGGGGATGGGGCCTCAACCTCAACCACTGGAGTTTGTCAGCCCCGCACGACGACCGCTGGGATGAAAGGACCGTAACTGTGGGTCTGCTGGTCCAGGGGTCCGGGCAATAAGCTTCTGGTTTGACCCCAGACTGTAGGAGCCGAGCCCATCCTGTTTGTTGAGCGAGGTGAAATGCCAGCATTTTTCGGTCCCATCTTTCCTGTTTGCTGCTGGCTGTTTCGCTGATTTCCGAATCCCTGGTGCACCTCCCCTTTGTAACTTATTCTAGTCAGTTATCCCCGCGATTTCTCTGTGGACACATTTTACAGCTGCGGCCGTTTAGCAATATCGGAACGCATCATTAGTTTTCTGCTGTTATTAGGTGGGGAAAGTTAATGACCACGTTTATTCTAATACTTAAGAAACAAAATTCTAATTTACACGAGTTCTGTATAGTGTGCAGTGACCCCGAAATGTCTCACACAAGTTTTTCAGTCCATAGTCAGCCATTTTATTCCATATACCATAGCAGAGGTCCTGGACATGCAGAGATTGTTCTACATGGCTTTGAAAAGAAGAGGACATGTTGTTTGAGATAAAAGCACAGAGTAATGCGTTGGGAAGCTCCCTTCTCGATTTGGTGTGTGCATGCCTGAGACTTTGTCGTGTTTTTGTCCGGTGGGCTGCGGGGAGCTCTACGCTGCTGGGTTAAGATAACTAGAGACGGTCGCCTGAATTCGGTGCTTCAGTCTACCCAATCGGTGCTGTGATAGGATTACAGATCTGATGAAATCACATCCCCAAGATTCATCGCAGTCTTAGGCTAAGCTTAAACTAAATGCATTATTTCACACGATGCCAATTTTGCAGTGTCGTGCGAAATCACTGTCACAGCTGGGACGCCATTAAGGCGGTGTTGAGGGGCTTCTATTTGACTACAAATGGGGGAAAAAAATAAAATATTTGACTCCAACGTCTGGTAGCACAGTATGGTTAAGCCCCTTGAGTGCTGGGTGAACTGTGGAGAACTATGTACAGCGAGATGATAAGTGACTGGGTCAAAAATACTGACCTGTAAGTTGACAAGAGGAATTATATCATGTAGACTTTATTATAGAAAATGCACGTTCTTTAATATTCTAATATTCCCTCAGCCAACCCCTCTATCCTTAGAAGACAATCCTTGCAGCATCGCCCTGCCTCCTGCTGCTAGGAACCAAGCACAAAAATCAGGCTGGACTGATTTGGTGGTCATCGGGTCAGACTGACTGACGTTTGGGTCTGGATTGATCACAGAAACTTCTGCTGGGGATCTCTGAGCTGCTGGATCTCAGGGTTTAACTCCGCTGCCCTTCACTCATTGCAGTTGGATGAGTCGATCGATAAATTACTGAGTCCATTTTCATTAGTCTAGTTGCTTCGGTGAAAGTTTCTCTGAAACGTGTTCCAGGGAACTAATATGGAGAACGTAAACCCTGAACAAAAGATTTTTTTTTTAAAAAAAAGAGGACAAAAATGAGGAGTGTGTTAAAATGCTACCTGTGATGCTAGAGGTTTCGTTCTTCTGCATTATAACTAAAATAAACCATGTCCAAAGAGGCCGTCACCTCTTTTGTGTCCCCTGGTCTTTAATTCTCTTTCATAGGCCGCACCTGGTTCGAGCTGAAATGATTATCAAATTCTGTATATTTTTTTAGGGTCTTCTGAACGTGGTTAGACGCACCCTTCTAGAAAACACTCTGCTTTGTCTTTCGCAACGTTCTGCGTCACCTGCTGCGCATTTTTAATGGCTGCCCTTGTCTGACGTGAACGTCTGAAGTGTCCGCAATGTCAATAAATGAAGAGTAACTCGAAGCCTGGAGCTGCTCATCTGTGGCGTAAGGAACTGAGAGACCTGCCAACTTAAGCGTGACCTCAGAGTCTTGAGAGTGTTTGTTTACTCGGCGACAGGTAAGGTGGTCCGTCACCTGACACCGTGAGCGCGACACTGTCTCGTGCTCACCGGGCTCGAATGGAGTCAGTTGGTGGCTTCGGACATACAATGACAAGAACAGGGATCTGATTTATTATCGACTGCTGTGGAATGTGGAGAATGTAATACTTGAAAAAGTCAAGTGCAGTCAGGCCCAAAGACGTGTACAGAGGTGTACACGAAACCCTAGTCCTGTCAGTGGCGTGTGATATGAGGAAAGACTGAATGAAAATGGCTAGATTTTCATCAATAATGGAATCCTTAAATACGCCTATAGATACGTTGATAGATAAAACTAAAAAAAAAATTGGACGCAAGTGTCTGTCATCCCCATGATATAACAATAACTCATTGTTTAGCAGATAACTCTGAAGCTAATAATAATTTATTTATTCATTCATTTACACAGTTTGGTATTTTTACTGGAACAGAGAAAGTAACTTATCGGCTCCAGGACTGCAGCAGCTTTTCATAGCCATGGGTCACGACGGGCACCTGCCTGAGCCCTTATCCCATCCGTCAGCACATTCATTGAGGGATAAGAGGACACGACCTTCTGTCCGTCCCCTGCTGCGGTCATGGCCTTACTGCCCGATGTGGTTAGTGACGCCTGGGAACCGGATTCATCTTTTTTTTGCGTGTGTGTGTGTGTGTGTGTGTGTGTGTGTGTGTGTATGTGTTGGAGCGGAGCTGTCAGACAGACTGTACTACACTGAGCAGTCGCAGCAGCAGACCCTCCCCCAGTAGCAGGCCTGCTGAGACGTGGCCTGTGCTCCGCTTAGTACCCCACTTGTTGCTGTCTCCTGGGCGATGGCGACTGTATGGGACATGCGGTGGATTTGTACGCTGCGCCGGGAGTGGACCGACGTCGCGTTGGTTCGGCATCCAGATTCAGATCCAGATCACGGACTGGGAAACGTGTCTGTGACTGATGCCCTTCTTCTCAAATGATTTGAACGGTCCTCCACACCACAAGGGACACTACAAAAAAAAATGTACTCTGATGTCACTACAGCAGAAATCTGACTAATGGCAGTGACATGACGAAATGTCCACATTTGCCGCCGTTGACACCGTTATTTTGGCTGCAGTTTACGTTTAGAAAGGTGCCACGGTGGCTCGACCGGACCTGTCCTGTTTTGGCACGGGTTCGAATCTAGCTCAGCCTGTGTGGAGTTTGCATCTTCGCCCTGCGTCGGTGTGGGTGTTCTCTGGGTGCTCTGGTTTCCTCCCGCAGTCCAAAGATGCATGTTACAGATTAATTGGTCACCCTCAGCTGCCATTAACGTGTGAATGCGTGTGGCCACCTTGTAACACACTCCTGTGCCCTCGAGGGCGAAAACTTTAGAGTGAAGCGCTGCACACAAGTCTCTCTTTCTCACATCTGCTCTCTGCTGCTGGTCCACGCAAGCCAAAGAGACACCGCATGAAGCAAACACGTAAAACGGACATTGCGGCTCACGCAGAAGCCCAGTACGTGGCTCCTACGTCAGCACACGTGGTTAAGTATAAATTCTCATCCTCACTCCGGTTTTCTTGACATGCTTTGCTTCTTTTTGTCAAAGTTCTGCACCAAGCAGGCTGTGAAATTGTCTGCATCACCCGACCTCAGCACTTCAGCTCTGCTCCAGAGCCTTAAAACGCAGCACTGACTTTTCAGACAACCACACATTTGGCTGAGCTCCTTTGCTTGGAGAACAAGCCAAATAAAGTGTCCGTTAGCGAGGCCGATGTGCTGGGACACGTTCCTTCTCACGCTCTCCATGGAGAAATTTGTCCCTCGGCCAAAGGAATGGGTTGCTGGGAAAATGTGTCAAAATTAGACCGCGGAACGGCTCCTCGCCGCAGTTTTCCGTGGGTTGCTAATTTCACAGTTTTAAGCCACATCATACAGTGTGTCCGTGCGTGACCAGACCTCGGGTGTCCGGATATTGGAATGACCAGAAAGTCTAGTGCATCACAACAATGTCTTTTAAATATATTTTCAGTAATTTTAAATTTCAGTCATTTAAAAGACTTATTTGCGTGAAATTTTTAATAACAAAATTATCCACCCGCTCGTTATCATTAACCACTTCATCCATAACAAACGTAGCCTTGACAGGGATGTCCTGAAGACTGTTCCCGCCGTCCAACGTGGCATCGTGAGCATCGGTAATATTTTTCTCTCGGGTTGGTTAGTTGGTGAAATGACACCAGAATTTGTAAATGGCATAATTTTAATATTTTAAGTACTAAAGAGAAGGCGTGTGCAGCTCTGTCCGCGTGTTAACACATTTACATCCAACAAAATGACAGTCGTGTCAAACATCAGACATGATGCATGATGCATGATAAAAAGAAGGGAGTCACATGACAGGTCACCCCAGTTGGTCTGAACATGTGAAAGTGAAGCTGGCATCTAAGTCGTACATTTTTTCCTATTATATTTTATCCTCTTATATTATATGTGATTCATCCATCCATCCATCCATTCATCCATCCATCCATCCATCCATCCAGGGTCACAGCAGCTCATCGTCTATCCTGGAACCACTGGGCACCAGATTAGAAGGGGCTGCACCCTGGATGGGACACCAGTCCACTGCAAAACACAGAATTAGTTTAACTGTGATTATTATTTTCGAAAAACCCAGCGATGGATTTAATCTTCCTTAGTCTGTAGTTTTCTGTAAGGAAATTGTGGGACCTTTCAGATACATGTGGGTTTATCCTCAACCTGCACAAATCACTAAGACCGCCGAAGATTTAGGTGTTTCGTCTGTAACCACTTGCTTTGTGTTTTATATTTGCATTTTAAGAAAAATTCTAAATAAACTTGTACAATTTTTTTTTAACTTTGACAAAAAAGCTTTTCTGTGCTGATTGCTGTCCAAAAAGCGCCATTAAATCCACTGTGGTTCCATTTTGTACTAAGAAAACATGAAAAAGCCCAAGGGGGCCAATAGTTTTTATAGGCAGCTTGATAAGTGTTTGTTTAAAAACATTCGGCATCAGAAACAAGCTGATTTGTGGAAAAGGCTCCATCTCATCAGGCCTGCGTTGCCCTGGAGTGTCGGTGCTCTTTGCCACGTAGGGGGCGCAGCACACTGGCGACACGTCTGAAGTATCATCAATGTGGCCGGTGAGAAGGTCACGGAAACAGATACGGTGCATGTGGTTCGGCTCAGAATCCCTCGCCGGCTGCGCCGTGCTGTAAGACGCTGTGAGCCGGTTGCCCAGGTGATGCTCGGGTTCTTGGAGATCTGGCCGTTCGAGCCAGGAGCCTCTCAGCTAACGGTGGCCGAGATCAAGGTGCTGAGATGGGATGGCTGTCAGGCTTGCATGGAGACAAACTCATCTTCGAAAAAGCTTCGTAGCGGGACGTCCAAATCAAGCAGACATTTGTTGTCGGAGTACAAAGGATCTTTGAAATAGAAATAGAACAGTTGTAGATGCTATACCATCCAAGCACAGGTTCTGGACAGCAGTTGGTGTTGAGAGGTGCAGTGGTGGGTCAAGTCATTTCAAAAATGTCTTCTTCAAAGCCTAATTTTGAAATGCAAGTCCTGCGTGGGTGGGGGAGCCTCCAGGGAGGGTCACCAGCCACCGTAGGGCAGCGCTTCTTCTCCCACCGCCGCACTGCCTGTGACACCTCACCGATTTATGACTCCCCGTCCTGCTGAAAACTTTCCACCTTTAGAAGATCATCTGGCGTGACCTTCGAAAATCACGTCGTGGGTTATTGGGTAAAAAGGCGCCCGCTTTTGAGTGACATTTAAGAGCAGGAAAAAGCACACAAAAACGAAAGTGATACCTGCTAGAAAGCGGCTTCAGAAGTAATCTAACTGTATAGATCTAGGATGAATGAATAAGAGGAGGGTTTTTGAGATTCAACATGGCAGTTAGTCGAGGTGGTTTAGCAAATACGTTTTATCAGCTCTTGTTTTTAACCAGCGTTTGATGTCTCCTTGGTGCTCATGAGGGTAGTTGGACCAGTTTTCAGTTGGTAAGACACCTTATACAAGAAATTATGCACAATAAGGAACATTGCGCCTCACCATGTAACTCTCTCTCTTCCAGCTACACCATCTGGGTTCTGGGTTCTATTTTGTCCCACACTGAACCCCCCCCCCCCCC
>UFQX01000665.1:201523-230539 GCA_900497675.1 Arapaima gigas
TTTTGTCCCCCCCTGTACCCCCCCCCCCCCCATCCACTGAGAAGCCTGGTTTTCTGACAATGTAGATTAATCTGAGCCTCCGGATTATGTGACGTTCACGCAACATGTGGACACGCTTTGGCTGAGCACCTGCGTGAACTTGCTCTGTGTTCATCAGGGTCGCCCGTGGGGCTTTGGGACAGACCCTGGTCGCAACTAAAGTCACAAGACGCTTTTCCCCTAGGTGCTCTCAGGTGATGCAGACATATTTAGGACGCAGCTTACGGAGGTTGCTTTGCGGCCTACGGGTTAGGCGTAAAATTTGACAAAGGAAGGTCGTAGGTCAAAGAAAGAAAACATCGTGTTAAAAGTGCCGCATTGGTTCCGTTTTCGACCGCATTGGCTGCGGACAATATTTGTTCCTCTGCTTATTAGCTGACCCCCTGCTGGACATTTTACCGTGTTTTGGCATGAAACCGCGACGTACGTGGCAGAGAATTTTTGCCTGGAAACTGCTCATGTGGAACTTTTTCAGAGTTTGTGAAACTAGGCTACAAATGCATTTCAACACACCATTGCAGCGAGTAGCCCTGATGTCCCACGTGGGCGGTGGGCTTGGGTGTGGGTTTTGCATGTTCTCTCTGCATTTGCCCCCCACGGTCAAAATCACAGTCCAGTTTGACTAGAGTCTTTCACTCTAAACTGCACGAAAGCATATGTCTTGTTTGCCCCGATATGGACCGGGGTCCCACACTGGACCGATTTCCAGTCACCTCAGTTATCGGCCTTTACTAAGCAGCTTTTAGCAATAATAATAATAACAATAATTTACTAAGTTTGTTGGCTCACTTTAAGCTTTGCATGACTTTCTTTTGCATCCCTCCTGAATTTCATGTCAGAATCCATTTCCAGCGATGTCCCCTGACACGTGTTATTTGGCGGCACCTTGTGTATCATTACACATTTCGGGGACCAGGCTAATGAGTTCATTAGGTTTATAAATATTCACTAATGCGTTTTCACATCATTCCTCCGACTTCTCCTATTCCCAGTTCGTTTCTTCTGTGCTCATTTCGTTGATGATCTAAGCAGTTACTGTCCGCATTTGTTCTACTACTTCAGGCAGGACTTTCTGCCAGAGAGAACTTAGTGAAGGTACTCTACTGTTTTAACTGTTACGCGGATGGAGAAAGAAGAGTAATAGTGCTACAAATGCCGGCCACTTTATTAGGCACACCAATCCAGTGCTTGGCGGGAGCCTCTTTCGCCCCCGGAGCAGGAGGAACTCAGCAGGGTCCATGCTGGCTTGACAGCTTCGTACAGTTTTGCCAGATTTTTGCCTGCTAACATCCACCTTCCACCGCCTTTTAAAGATGATCTACTTTCTTGAGAGTTGGGGACTGTCAAGGCCACTGGAGTAAAGTAAAGGCCCCGAGGTGTTTGTGGAACCATCCTGAAATGATGTGTGCAATGCTGCTCGCTATTCTGCTCCAACCATCGGTCTGAGAAAGACCAGCCTGAGCACGAAGCAACACAGCCGGTCACCGCTAATGTTTTAGTGCTTTGTGGTTTTCAAATGCTGCTTCTTGGGGACTAGAAAAACACATTTTTGCACAGAAAACCTCCCACCGTTAGATCACCATCCCCAGCAGCAGCTTTACCAGCCAGGTGTGCCTAATAAAATGGCCAGTGAATGTACATAACGTCAAATGTAAAGCGGCACGAGTCTGTCGAAAACAGCTAAAATCCAAACGTTTAGTGTCACTTGCAAGCGGCACAGCAGCGGGAACGGAGGATGCTGCACGTCCAGGTTTAAATTCCCTCTTTCCTGTGGGACCCATGACTGGTGCAGTAAAAAATGACGTCCGAAAACATCTACAAAAGTACATTGTAAATAGTTTAACATCGTAAGGCACTTTGGAGAAATGTGTTTTTTTTTTGCTGTCACAAACACACACTTAACAGAGGATGGAACTTTCAGAACGAGAAGCTCACCAGCTTCTCCTGCCTCACTTGTGCACTTCAAACATGGCTCGTGGCTGAAGGTGACAGATTAGGTGGCATCGACCGAAACGGAGATGGTTGACCTCATGCTGGTGTGACAGCATTCCTGGCTCAGACGTGTGGCGGTGGGTAAAAGGACATGTGGGTTAGCACACATGGGAGTTCACTGTGGCTTCAGTTCAGTCTTCTCCATCCAGATGAACACTGCGGATGGCTTATAGGTCTGACTGTCCAGCCAGTTGGACATTTATGGTTCCGAAATAACCTTAATCATGCCTCCAAAGCAGAATATGAACTATACCTACCAAACAGTGGTTCTCAAATCTGCGCCATGTGTATGAAGAGCAGCAGAGACTTTCTCATCAGCACAACTATAATTGTTGTTCAACAAAAGCTCATCCACTGTAGTATGAGTCAAAATGTAACAAAAATAGCCCTGGTGGATTTTTAACAATATACAGTACTGTGCAAAAGTCTTAAGCATGCGACTTGAATGTCTGTTGAGAAGTACAGGTAGGATCTTATTGACCATCAGGGAGGTTTCTCATTGGTCCCAAATTCATTGTGCAGCCTGAGAATGAACCTCAAATACCGAATCTCGGTCATACACAACTATCTTCAGCAACAGATGGTCTGGTCCCCACAGAGCTCTGATCTCAACATGATCGAGTCAGTCTGGGAGGACATGCAGAGACAGTCAAAGTGTGCAGAAGAACTGTGGCCAGTTCCTCAAAATGTTTGGAAGAACCTACCAACCTCTACCTTGAACTGCATGCAAGTTTGCATAAGAGAATTGATGGTGTTTTAAAGGCAAAGGGTGGTCCCACCAAATATTGATCTGACTGAGGTTTTTTTTGTCTACTGCACTTTTTAGAAGGTTTATTGATTCATAAGTATTCATGGCATTATTTCTGGAACCATCCTCGCTTTATAGCATTTTTCCCACAGGTGCCTAAGACTTTAGCACAGTTCTGTACACATTTTTCCTAAGCTGGGTTCTGCTTTACTCTGCGCCTCACAAGCATCAAAAAGTGCCTTTATTGACACCGCACGCTAAATCTGAAGACGCTGATCTTCTCGATTGAAATAAATCGACATATTAAAAGTAGGTTCGCCGTTCTGTTATTTAAGCGTCTAGTGACTTTAAAAACACCGCTGCACTGTTTATGTCACACGGGCCTTCTGCTGGATCGATGATGCTCTAAGCAGATGCCTCATATTACATTTTTTCCATGCACCATTTATGTTTGATGGACATGTTTAGCAGCTACAGAGCCCCTTTCTGTGGATGTAGGCTGGACGCACACAAAATCAGAGCACATAAATTAAAAAAAAGTTCATTTAAGAAGCCAAAAACACCGCACTGGCTAAGAACGGATGTAGTCGCCACGCTGGTTCTCCATCAAAGTCACAGGTGATATCTTGTTTTTCACCCTGTTTTTGCTAGTCAACAACAACCCTCTTCTCCCACCTTACTCGGTCCAGCAGGGGCTCCACTAGTCATAAATGGAGTTGTCTCTGGTTTTGTCCTGGTCAGGATGCCTGCGGTCCTGAGCTGCAGTCGGAATTACTGGGCTATGAAACTGTACCCTGGACTGGATGCCAGGCCATCACGCAGTGGCCACACAATTTCACACGCTGTGGGCAATATAGAGCGACCGGTTAACCTGAAACACATTCATCTGAACTGTCGGGGAAACCAGAGGAACCCCCTGCAGAGGGAGTCAAATTCAAACCCGCAAACCTGGCGCCGTGAGGTGGCAGCGCGAGTCGCTGCCTGTTTTTAACTGTCAAATTATATTGTTCCTGGACAGTACAGAAATTCGTTTTAAACCGCTGCGTTGGATATGGAGTAAAGTTTAAAATGTTTTATTTATAAACACACGCCCTTCTTATAAAGGGGTGCCTCCAGACAGCCAGGGCCTCTATGGAAGGCATTCGGTTCTGGTTTTTCTCAGCAGGCCCATCTGGTCCAAGAAATGCACTTTTTTGGCCCTCTGGATGATGTTACAAGCCCCTCATCTAAGAGAGTATAACGGTGGCCTTGTCTTGTCAACAGACACTATACGAACGTTTGTTTGCACCTTCTTCCCGCCTCAAGCCATCGAGAAATGATCCCTAACAGCTTTAAAGGAGATGGTACTCTCGAGGCTGTGCCCTATTAATACACAACATTGTGCTGTCATGCAGTTTTCGGTTCCTGTGGCATCACTGCCCACCATTATTGTCATTTAAAGGTCATTTAAACGGTGGCAAAATAGACTAAGACAGATTCAGGGGGTCACCCTGAACACTGGCACCGCCACTTTCACAGGGCTTGCATGCATTATGCATCCACTAGGTGTATTCTGCGTGCTGTGGATCCAAGGAACTTGGTTTTGGGCTGCCTTGTAAGAGGTTCGACAATAATATCGTTCTTGACTCATGACCTTTGATCCCGCATCTCCCGCCGTGTTGCGCCGTACAAATCAGAATCACAGAGTGCCAGGGCGTCACTTGGCCTCCATGCGGCATATAAAAAGAACACGTTGTGTGGTGAAAATTGACTTTTTAGTATCTATATTTTATATTGGTCACGACAAAAAGTCTTTGCAACATTATGGCACCAAGACGTGTCCTGCACCAGCAAGAAATATGAAATTCAATTTAACACCTATGTTCTTCATCTTGAGCAACAAAGAGGAAACGCCGTTTCCTAGGCAACACAGAAGCTTCGTACTGCAACTTTAACTTTTACTATATTAACTCATTACGTAGTTTACCAACTACCTTATATTTACTGTGGCCGAGCAGACGTGAGTCTCACCGGGCTAATGGGTCCTTGCTGGGTCGGCCTATATGGACGTACTGAAGGCTGCTTGGCCAGGAATTCATATTTCTGTTCTCCAAAATGTCCAAAAATGCAGACTTTTTTTTTTTTTTTAATTTAGTGAACGTGTTTCATTGTCTTAAAATATCATACTGGGAAAACATTTTATTCTGCCAAGACCTACCATAATGTATGTGCTTAGTATTGTAGTAGTACAATGTGAATAAGGAGAAAAATTGCTTTCGCTTTGAAGAGCCGATTTAAAAGAAGCTGACAAATATGACTCCCCAGAAAGTCTGGAAGGATCTTCTCGGCAAACGTTTTTAGTGCCGCTGTGATTTCACAAAGGGGTGGAGAAGCGGCTTGACAAGGTGTGTGGTCATCTCTGTTTAAACTGTGAAACCATTTTCAAGACAGGAGATGCAGAAGTTCCACGACTGGGCTCTTCATGTCGACTGTGTCTTAAGGTGCTGCCATGGAAACACAAAGGAACTAAATCTCGCGCCATCCATATTGTGGGGGTGCAAATATGTACAGAAGATTCTGGGGTCCGACTGGATCCTGAGTCAGTGTGTTTTCATAAGATATGTGCAAATTCACAGTTGCAACACTTTCTGAAACCATATAATTCATAGATTAAGTATCAAAGGCTACCTAACCAAAAAAAACTAATAATAATAATAACTTTTACTATCTATATTATAGGCTCTGCTAACACTGAAACTGGGCTGAACAAGTGTATGAATGCTGCTGGGTGGAAGAATGTATGTACCAAGGCTAAAATATAATATTAAAACATTTCCAACAAAGGCTGTGTGTGAAGTAATTGCTACATTTTCTGGCAAACATTGTATAAAGTAAATGAATCTTTCATATTCGGTTCGGCTTCTATATTAATTCTTTGTATTTGACAGACACGTTAGATTCTAATACTTCTCACTTTAACGCCGCATGTCCACATGGCAGAACAGCTTTGGACTGTCAGTAAGAGATGGGTCGATATCCGAAATCAGGTTCATTGTTCCATTGTCACTGACCATCTGGATGCCACAAAGGACAGCGAAACCTTATTGGGGTTCTGCGGGCTGCTAGAAATCACCGCGCCTCAGCCTCTCTTCACCAGTTTCCACAGAGCACCTTTCTCGGGGCTGCCAGTCAATAGAACCTCATTCACTTGGTCATGACTGTGGTTCAGCAACATTTTTGGGATATGAAAGCGGCTGGTGGAAGTTACAGTACTGTGCAAACATCTTAGGCACCTGTGGGGAAAGTGCTATAAAGTGAGGATGGTTCCAAAAATAATGCCATGAATACTTATGAATCAATAAACCTTCTAAAAAGTGCAGTAGACAAAAAAAACCTCAGTCAGATCAATATTTGGTGGGACCACCCTTTGCCTTTAAAACACCGTCAATTCTCTTATGCAAACTTGCATGCAGTTCAAGGTAGAGGTTGGTAGGTTCTTCCAAACATTTTGAGGAACTGGCCACAGTTCTTCTGCACACTTTGACTGTCTCTGCATGTCCTCCCAGACTGACTCGATCATGTTGAGATCAGGGCTCTGTGGGGACCAGACCATCTGTTGCAGGATTCCTTCTTTTTGCTCAAGATAGTTGTGTATGACTGAGATTGGGTGTTTGAGGTCATTCTCAGGCTGCAGGATGAATTTGGGACCAATGAGAAACCTCCTGGTGGTAGATAAGAATCTACCTGTACTTCTCAACACACATTCAAGTTACATGGCTAACACTTTTGCACAGTACTGTGTATCAGTGATTGTTGAAGGACAGGTTAAAATTAGCTCTGATTCCCTGAGATTTCTAGAACCTTGGCTCTCCCTGGGGTTTTCAAGTGGCTTCGGTGATAATTCTGTTATCTGCATGTGTGCGAGTGGGTGAGATAGACGGAGAGCACTGTGGGAAGGTTTTGATGATTCTCCGCACAAATACACATATGGAGGTCCCTCAGGTGCATGCCTGTAAGGTCACATGACCATCCTCACAAAAACTGTTGGCTAATTTCCAAAATGAAATCCAAACTGTTAAATTCAGTATCAGGAGGAATCGTTCCATCTGTTTTTCCCGCCCCTTCCCTCTTATAAGAACACTCTTCTGCCTAGTGATGCGATGTTGGACTGAAATGAAACAGAAAAAGGATTTATTTCCATATTTAAGATGCTTTGCAACCACACGTTTCTTAATATCCATTTACTCATCCATCCATTTTCATCAGCTGTTGACCCTGAGGTGGGTCGCGGTGGTCTGGAGCTTGTGCTAAACCGTGAAACTGCCCCTGGTTGGGATGCCAGTCCATCACAACAACTCTTAATATGCAAGATAAAATATTAGAATTTATCAAAAAGGTTTATTAATGTATAACAAGGCTACAGTTTTGACAGTCAAGTCAAATAACAAAAAAAATTGGGTGTACGATACCTTGGAATGACCGATCGACACTGTGACTGGACTAATGCGGGAGATGGGGTCCAATCATACTTCTTGGCCTCACGGATTTGAATATTGCTGTGATTTTCTGGTAAATACAAAAAAGCTGCTGTCCTCAGGGCCTCTGTAACAGTAGCCTTTTCTGATGCCTCTGGATGTTGTTTCTGTTTGGCGCTCTCAGGCTAGGTAGGTCAGCGGAGGACAAACAGCATAAACAGATAAGACGAAAGAAATAAAATCTCATAATTCCAAATCCTCTCTCCTACCCCTTGTAGCCTCTGGAGTAAAATCCTTTGGGAGCTCAGAGAGGCAGCAAACAGGCAGCAGTATTACCCTCAGTTCTCAAACCCCCCTCCCAGATTGCATATTTCCCATGTCTGTGACTCGGTCAGTTGAATCCTGCAGGTTTTGGTTGCTGTGCCTGGTTTTAATAATTCACAAAGCGGAACTGGTGGTCATGGTGCAGTTTGGACCCTCGTGTGCCACTGTGAGCATCAGGTTTTATCCCGCCTGCCTCTCGTGACAGAGCACAGGTTACTCATTCTGTGTGGAGGTTCCGTGTTCTGTCTGTGTTCATGTCAGTTTCAGGTGAACTGCTGACTGTATCGCCCGTTGTGTGTGTGTGTGTGTGTGTGTGTGTGTGTGTGTGTGTGTGAGAACAAGTGTGTGCGAGTTTCCCGCTGAACGGTCGGCATCCCCGGCCTCACACCCTGGGCCTCCTAGACTGCTGAGCAGCACGACTCTGCAGTGGACCTGCAGTTATCGACAGTGAGTGACACTGTGCTCCATGATGTTCCTTCTTCTAGCAGTCAGTGACTCTTTCTTCTCCCAGTGGGGCAGCAGAGATATGGCTGCTAACCTTCACTGCCCCTAGGAACTTCCCAAGTGTGTGTTTACCAGCAAAGTTTACCATGCCTCCTGTCTGACAAACAGCCGCATTCAGGACTCTCAGGGCATCTTTCTGTACTCTGCTGTTTGGGAGAAAAAATAATAATATTGCACCCGCAGCCCACCAGAAAACATGTATATAACTAGCAACCCGTGATGAGCACTGCAAACATCAGTTATATAAATTACAAAACAATGTTGTCATTACTTTGCATGTTTATAACGTGTGGTGCAGTAGAGCACATTTTATGTTAGTGCCGCCACTAGCGGTTAAGTAGGTCAATAGGTTATTTAAAATAAAAGAAAAGAAATTTGGTTAACAACTTGCAGACAGAAATTGAGACAAACAAGGAAAACAACTTTTAGTGGGTGTCATGGAGTGAAGCGAAGACTCGCCAGGTTTGCTGTGTGACTTATCCAGCTTAAATCACAGCAAATACGGGGACCCCGCGCAAACACGGTCAACGTGAGTCACGAGACTCGTGAGAAACCCGGCAGGAGCAGCCCAGGTGCCAGCCGGCGCGAGCTTTCGCTTGCAATAAGTTCAGTATACAATAGCTTATTACAGTATTAACATTATTATTCCTTTTTTTCCAATGCATGGACAGCACAGTACGGGATTTGCTGACTTTTAGCAATTTATCTTTGGCTTTTATTTGCATTTTGATTTTTTATTTCACAAACGCTTCGGACAAAAAAACGATGCCCTGAAATTTGTTATAGCAAAGTTTCCATCCAGATACCGATGTTTAATTATTCATTTTCAGGAGCCGCTGTGGCGAAAATTCGGATATAGAGGGAGTGCTGTAACAGCCTGTTTTTGTGTGAAGGCAGCTGAGGCCCGTTTTGACCCAACTATGAGGATACAGTCTTTATGACTCACTCTTCATTTGAATGAAGCACTGCAGTTTTTCTGCTGTATTGCTGCTGTGGAAAGCGGTGTTTATTGGTGATCTACCCTCCACTCGGTCTCGTCCGCAAACCTCTCAATAACCCGATTTGAGCTGATGAGTCCAGTGGAGCCTTTGACTGAAGGAAGCTGCTGCACTGACCTCCAAAGCTAGGAGGGATGGGAATGTTGCAGTGGGCTGGGATGTATCTGAATGAGAAATTACCCTGTCGCTGTACTGTACCATTCCCTCGGGGGGCCTCAGACCACTCAAGTCCGCAGTCAATAACCTGCGGCCGCGGTGACCAATGCCTCTTGGGATGACTGGCTACACATCCAGCATCCAGGAGATCCATAGCTCACCGGCACGCCTGCAGAAATCAGAACTGAAATCAAAGCTGGGTCCGGTGCACGTGCAAACAAGGGATCAAATATCTCCCCCCCCTTTGCCGAACTACACCGTTCGTGTAAAGAACCCTTCTTCTCCGTCCACACGTTGCCTGTGTTCCCTTAGCGTCTCCACGCTGTGCACGGCACTCGCTCTTTGCCGGCGTTGCGCTCCATCCTCTGTGCTGTGTTTGAGAAGATGTACTTTCAGTGGAGGTCATGGTGGGAAACAGCTCGAGTCACGAGCAGCTGCGTTCCCACAGGTTCCTGAGCACATTTCAATTAGCGCCTGACTCACACCTGAAGCAGCAGGTGAGGCGACTTCCTATCCAGGTAATTACTTCTATAAAGTAATCAAGAGCTGAAGCAGAATGAAACCCATCATTCCCTGTGGCTCTCAAACATTGGCTCGCTCACGTCTGGTCTTGGCTGTGCGTTCTGTAACTTTTATAAACAGAGTGCATTATTAGCTGCCACTGTTACTCACCTATTAATGTTTATAAATATTACAGCACAGCGGTGAGCTGCTCCGGTGATCGGCACATTAATCTTCTGAAACGGCACGCAAAAGCTATTTAAAAATTAAAGTTCTGACATGTTTTAAAATGCATGAGGTAGAAATGACTTTGTGCGGCTGGGAGAAAAGCAGAAAACAAATAAAATGAGCTTTGCGGCGTTGTTTTTCTTGACGGTTACCGGTGGGGCGGCACAGTGGCAACATTTGTGCCTCTTAGCATCTGCTCTCTGCAGTGGGGATGCAGGTCCCGCACAGCCGAGTCTGCTCTGAATGTTCTCCTTTGGTTTGTTTGTTTCCTCCCTGTGTTTCAGGTGAACCGGTGACACCGGGTGGGACTGTGTGTGGGTGTGTGTGACAACCCTGCACTGCACCGCTGTTTGCCATGATGTTCATATATGACAAGCGGTTCCTGTATATGACCAAGTGGTTACTGTGTGTTTTCTGTTATCTTTGTGTATAGAACACAAAAGAGGGCGCACACGCACACACACACACACACACACACACACACACACACACACACACACACAGAATTTGGAGTTACCAATTGACGAAAAACATCAGTCTTTGGACTATGAGTGGGAACAAAGAAGGAAAGATACAGGCAGATGCTAAAGCAGGGTATCAAATACTGATGTATTTTCATTTAAAGAAAGGAGGAATCATGTCAGGTGTTTATATATATATGTATTTTATATATATATATATGTATTATGTGTGGCTTTCCGGGTGAGGGCACACGTCCAAATTTGCCGCGTCTCCAGGAGAAGCACACGAGCCATTTAGCTTGCGTCTGTCTTGAATGTCAAAAGCCAGTAATGGTGTTAGCAACGGCATGCTTCTGGGCGGGGAGCAACGAGGAGAGGCGCGACCGGCGCTCCGAGCTACATTTTTTGCTGGCAGTAATTCGGAAGAATGACGCAACAGAACGTGTGAGGAATGACAAGAGCGCCCTGCAAAGCAGTTGCCCGAAGACACAGCACAAATGTGCAGCTACCCAGCAGAAGGAGCAGGAAGGGAAGGAAAACTGTGCTCACCTGAGCACCATAACTCCCAGGGATGAAGGACTAGCATCTGCATTCACACCTTGCCACGAGGATGGAAGGATGACCTGACCCGAGACTGTGGAGGTCTCAGCGCTGTTCTCGCAACTGCTGTGCACGTTGACATATGAAAGCCCCGAAACGCTATGTGTGAGCAGAAACGTTGTCTGCAAGTGTCGGTGGTTGTCGGAGGCCACGTTTGCACTTTCGCTTGTTTTTCACTTTGTAGACGCTTTGTCCAAATTGTCAAACATCTCAGAGTAAACAGAAGTGCATGTCACAACAGGAGAAGAGTGAGCTTGTCCAACGCAGCCATTTTTCTCAGCACGCATTACATGGGAAGCCAGTTATGAAACTAGGAGGAAATACAGACGTTATCGTACCAGATGAAGTGATTCAAGTTAGTGGAGCAGTTAGAAGATCGAGAGAGAGGAGGGCATGAAGTGAGTTGAGATCTTCCTACGATGGTGAAACTGCAGTTCATCAGTTCTGAGGGGCAGAGGAAGCTCAGTCCTCGTATGAGATCCAATACTGAGAACGTGCAGATTTAACATGTCAGTATTAGACTGCAGAGAACATTGCTGGATGCCCAGATGAACTGCAAAACTTAGATCTCAGAAACCCCATGCGGTTGTAAGATGCTGATTCCACTGACTAAATCAATCCAAAAAAATGGACATTTGTTTTAAGGTTATTCAAGTATTTGAATATTTGGACATTTTCCAGTATCAACAGTCAAAAAAAAAACTGCAGTGTCCACAAACCAGTACTTTCTCTGCGAGTGATAAATCCGCTGTGCAGCTGCTGGGATAAAACTGACAAACCGTTGAATCGGTTGCACTTGAGTTTTATTTGACTGATGTCTGTATGGCTCCATTGCTGAGAAGATATGAGTGAGTATATTGGGGGGGTGGGTGGGTATCAATTACTGTTAACACCTCCTGGAGTGAATCCTGGCCATGAAAGCTCACTTTTGTGCGCACGTGTGGTCGTGTCAGTGAGCATCTGCGTGCGTGATTCCAGTGGTCCTTTGGAACGTGTGTGTGTGTGTCCTTTGTTTCAGACTGCGGTGCCTGGTGAAGCAGCTGGAGCGAGGCGAGGCGTCCCTCTCCGACCTGAAGAAAAACCTCGAGTATGCCGCTTCTGTGCTGGAGTCTGTCTACATTGAGGAAACAAGGTATTTTCGTCCGGCTTTCCGCCCAGCCAACCCACGGCGCACCGCAAACCGAACCCGGGCTTTCAAGTCATCCATCTTCAAACCATCCTTGGAATGGAATGTCTTATATATGTATGAATCAATTCCTGTCAGATGAGACAGAGAGGGGCAGGGAAGAAGGCCTCGTGGGATTAGAATTTTTTCACAAAGCACCTCCTTTAGATAATACCTCCGGGTGATAAAATGTGAACACATGAATGATGAATTTGGCTAAGCTCTACAGGGCTAGAGTTCTCCCAGGGCTCCCAGGACATCTCTTCACCAGTCAGCTTGGGGCACTGTGGAAGCTTTACGCCAGCTGTAAAGGTGCGATTGATCACCACACCACCGATTGGTTCATCTGTAGCAAAGGACTGCTGTCGTTTCGCGCGGACATTGACTAAGGGCGTCATTAAACGCGGGTTACGCAGCGTCTTCTGAGCAAGACCTGAACCAGGGCTCACATTCATTACCAGTGAGGTTTTGAGGTGGGTATCGATCGAAGCTCCCGGTAAGAGGCTCTAAACACCACAAACGAAAATACAGAAAGACCCCGGTTAGCACTCAGGATGCATTAGATATTATTAGATAAGCACACACTCATACACCCGAGGTCATCATAAGACAGAAAGGATCCAGAAGGGCTCCCAGTGGCATGTGAGGGAAACACTTCTGACAGTGTGCCTGTAAGTTGTGTACAGTGAGCCCTGGAGCTGAAGGCAGGGGGCGGGGCCTGAAGAAAAGCGGGGAAGGGGACGGGCTACAGCGAGTGGCATGGCAACGGAAGGATATGCGAGAATGAGGAATATTAGGTTGTTAACAAAAAAAGGGAGGTATTACCGTACATACAAAACAACATTATTAGGTGTTCAAACGCAAATGTATTATTGCGTTACGGTCAATGCATTATTAAAAAAGTAAAGCGGTCGGCAGGGCTGGAGTGCCAGTCGGAACAATGGAAATTTTCCTGCTGGACCAGTTAGGCCTGCTGTGAGATGTCCGAAAGGTGCCGAGCGGCTCCACTTGGCCTGAATTCAGATCAAGCACGTGAACTGTTTGCGGTCGAAATGAATTTTGGTGAATTTGGTGACGATGAATCCTGGTCAGTCAGTCGCTGGATTGTCATATTTGCCGAACGGGTTTCCCCCGACCTGAAGACGTGGCAGTGGAATATTAGAAGGTGGAAAGGTAGTGGCAAAAAAAAGGCCGGATTGAAAAGAAAAACAAAAAATTGGGTGAAGATGCTGCCTGGCATCCTGACACCCGGCACTTGATGTGCATCCTTTGCACTGCACCACATATTTATGAGAAAGAAAAAGAAAAAGAGAGGAAAGATGATTCTAATTTGCATATCAAAACAAAATGTACATTTTAGCCACATTTTTCATTAGCATACAAATGGGACGCATTGACCCGTGTTCTGCATCCTAAGGAGTTCTTCAGATCAGTATACAGCTGTCTATGTATTTCTTGGTTAGGGAATTTTTTTGAGGGACATGTCAGGGTCTTAAAATGCCCCACGCGTGCAGTATGGCGATATTATTTGAAAATCACGTTTTTTTTTAAACGGTGGGACACAAAGTTCGGTATCTGAGGTAGCAAAACACACAATGCAGACATCTGATCCCACATTTGCATTCTGGGGCCGCAGCACTTGGAAATAACCGACATACAGATACGTCAGATACGATGCTGAAGGACACGGTAGTGCCTAGAATTCTAGCGATGTCATACGCTGGCTTTCATTTCTGCATTGTGTGTGTGTGGGGGAGGGGGGAGGGGCAATGCTTTCTTTTTTTAACCATTTAAAAAAAATAATAATAAATTGAGGAATCGTAGTGAACCAGAATGACACTAAACACGTGTACGTATATACACTTTAGTGTAGGCTTGAGCTGGCTTCAAGGGGTTTCTTCCCAAGGTGGTCACCATGAGTTGAATTCAGCTGGGGAGCCGGAACCCAACCCTAAAAGGACCGGAGAGTGAAATTTTCCAAATCCTCTTTAGAGAACTAATAGGTGGCACAGCGCACCTCTTCTTTGTATACTGCTGGCTGAAAGCTGGGGTTATGGAATGTTATAGTGTCACAGAAGGATTGCAGAAACGCAGACAATGACAGGACGGCTTCCAGTGTGTCGTATTAAAACGGAAATGAAAACTACTTTGTTTCTGAAACTGAAGTCAGTTACTCTCAAACAGGCCGAGTTTCTTCTCATGCGTTTGTAGTACACGAGTTTGGCTTGGTTAGAACTTTACTCATTTTCCACTCAGATTACTCGTGTTTTCATGTGAAACAGTGTTTTTCGTCAAGGTTCTCGTGAGAAAAAAGACAACGCGAGAGCCTACTTTGGTTGTAATCTTCAGGAATGGAAATGATTTATGTTTGATCCCCCATTTGCGCCCATCCGTTTCTTTTCATAAATAACTGTTTTCGTTTTTCACACGGTGACAATAGTCTGTTCGCTCGCTCTGTGGCGGCATAACAGACACATTAGTTATAGCGTTTCGCTTCTCAGTGGTCAGTGCTCCATTTGCCGATATGTAAAACTCTACTCGATTGTGCCCTTGAGACGGACAAAATCGAATTTTGTCAGCGAAATATACCGCGGCACAAAAACTGTCAATAAAAACCCCAGCGGGAAATAAATAGAAATAATTTCCTTTTGACAGGTGGCACCTGACCTGAATAATACATTTGCTTTGAAGTGCCCAGCTGTTTTGGGTGTAGCTCAGTGTGTGTGGAGTTTGTATGTGCTCTCCTCAGTCCAAAGGCATGTGCTCGAGATTAATTGGTCACTGCAAATTGCCCATAGCATGTGCGTGTCTCTCTGACTACGTGCACGTGTGGTTACGGCCCATTCAGAGTCCGGTTTCATAATCTAGGACCTAGTGATTCTGGGACAGGCTCCAGACCCTCTGGGACCCTGACCGGGATAAAATGGGTGAATGATAATGGATGGATAATTTCATTTGTTAAACCACATGGATCCTTTTTGTTGTTTTGTTCCTTGCCCAATGTGTCCTTTTGTGGGATTTCTGGCAGCCTCGGTGTCTCTGCAGGAGACTGGTGGACACGGAGGATGAGCTCAGTGACATTCAGTCGGACTCGGTGCCGTCTGAGGTGCGGGACTGGCTCGCCTCCACCTTCACGCGCCAGATGGGCCTCATGCTGCGGCGGACAGAGGAGAAGCCCCGATTCCGGAGCATCGTGCACGCAGTGCAGGCTGGGATCTTTGTAGAGAGGTGGAGCTCAGCCACTTACCAACATACACACACACACACACACACACACACACACACACACACGATGTAGCACATCATTTTCACTTTTTTTAGTTCATTTTGACACAGGAACAACTTCCTTTTTAAAAGTGGAGAATGTTGCCAATCAGTATTACTGCACAAAGTTATTGTGTATGATTGTAGACGTGTGTAAGCAGAATATTAATACTCTTTTGAAAGTTCTTCAACATATTTTTTGCATTTTTAAAATTTACTGACCAGTATGTGATATGTACAAGACATAAAATCACAGCGGTAATGGCTTCTGAGTGCTGGCCATTTGGGCAGTTCTCACTGATGTTCCACTAAGTGCCATCTGACATCTTCTTCTCCTGCAAATAGAATGTATCGGCGGACATCCAACATGGTGGGACTCAGTTATCCCCCCAGCGTCATTGCTGTCCTTAAGGTACTCACTGCCTTGTTGTGTGTAGCTACCAGGAATATGCACACACAATAAATACAGCCTAAATATACTGCACATTACTTTTCTTTAAAATACAGGTAACCCCTGATTTACACACTTAATTTGTTCTTAAAAACACTGTGCAAATCGAAAACTGTGTTCAGTGGTTTGCTCTTTTTGATTATTTCAAATGGGAAACATAATGCATTCCAGCCCATTCAGAAACCCCAAATCAACTTCAAGTATCGTTAAAACACCGTAAAGCACTGTGCAGTGCGATATTTATGATAAAAGAGTAAACGAACAATTTAAAGTAAACAAGACAGATTAATGTAATTCTACTCACGAATGAGAAAAAGCTTATTGGGGGTTTGTGCTGGGTGTCTCGCCTCTTTCAGCACTTTTCGTTTCAATATTCAGTTCCGCCCGATGTGCTTTTCAAGCCTTATTACCTACTTTACATTTTCTTCACACTCTTTTCTACTTTTCTACTTGATTTATGACATCATAAAGACGCTGCACAAATGCACAGAACCAAAGCAAACACCAGACAGGATATTAGCAAAGTATGTCCCTTACAGCTTGCCATATTACACAGTAGTATGTGGCATGTGTAGGTGGGTATGTATGGGATGTGCAAATTTTTTTATTTCCTGCACACTGATTTCTGGTGCTGCGTTATAGTGGGATGTCTGTTTCACAAACCAGGAGTTGGTATCAAGACCTTAGCTGCGTTATTGCAAAATTGTACATGCGGGCTGTATATACCAGGGTTTACCTGTATTACAAACTTACACTACTGGGTAATTTTTACTGCATCGAATTAGTGCAAGTACCACGATCAAGGCTACTACAATAGCAGATGGGATTTGAACCTGGTTCAGTACAGTGCAAGCAGCAGCTCTTCCCAGTATCCTACCATGCTGCACCGCACAATGTAAATACTCACTAAATAGTCCGATATTTTTGTTACATTTTTGTATTTAATGTGCATTGCTGTTTGCTATAATCATCATTAATAACAGAATAATACAGGGGTCTATACAGGGCGGTCCACAGTGTCGCCATTACAGCAGCTGCTTTTAGGCTCAAAGGAGCCAGGTTTAAATTCCACCATCTGCTGTAATACTGTTGAGCACAGTGTTTATCCTGAATTGCTCCAATAAAAATTGCCCAGCTGTCTGAATGAGTAAATAAGTAAATCACTTTGTTGAAGCCTGTCAGCTAGATGAGTAAATGTACTGTGAACTGGCTGTTTAAATGGAAGGTGATTCCATATTTTCACCTTTTGCACATTTCAGTTTTCATCCTGAATGGGCTCAGCCCTCCTCCTCAAGTCACGAGACCGAAAGCAGTTTGGAAAGATATTGCGGTTGTGTGATGATGTGAGTCGTGCGAGTCCTGGCACGTCAAAGCAGAGTCGAATATGTATCCCGTGTATCTGTGCAAGGGAGGGCTGTCAAATGTGTCATAGCGCAGAATCATCCGTCACATCTCTGTGCCCCAAATTTGCTCGAAAACAGGTCAAAGGGGCATTGGCTGCGTGTGCCGGAAGGATGCCTGGATACACATGGGCCACAGTTGGAATGACATTATTTGTACATGTGAACTCTTCATGTGTAAACTCATTGAACAGGGTCTCCAATCCTCTTCATAAATATATTTCTAATCCAAATCCAAAAGCAATGTGAAGGACTCTGCTGATGTAAATTTATTGTTAAAAAATGCCTATAAATATATATGTATCTCCTAACCGTAGACCGTTGACAAGTGGTCGTTCGATGTCTTCGTGTTGAATGACGCCAGCGGGGACCACGCCCTGAAGTTCATATTTTACGAACTGCTCACGCGATATGACTTGATCAGTCGATTTAAGGTAAGCCGTGGCAACGCTAACTTTTTTTATATACTTTCTCACATCACAGAAATGCAAACCGTATAAGGTGAAGAATGTCACCTCTGGTTTCCCGATGCATTTAATGCATGCATGCTATTGAACGAGACTGTGCGGGGAGAGTGAACGCCATGGCATCTTCGAGGAGCGCTAGCCGAGGAAGGCTGGGGAGTGAGGATTACAGAAACAGCTCTTTATTAGATGCGCACATTTTTTGCAAAGACAGTCAACAGTAGCACAGCACAACACTCCTAGACTACCGACACTTGCAGGACCCCACGGAGGGCCAGCTGACGCCCCCTACCCCGTCTTACAGTGGGGCCCTTCCTAGCACGTTTCCCAGCATCCACTTAGCTGAACTTTCACAGAAATGGCGGGAACAACCAATTAAAAGCATAAACATGCAAACAGGAGTAACCAAACTACAGACCCAACAGGACTATTTACACCAGTTTGACAGTATTGTTCTGCTTCACGTGCAAGCTAACGGCGAGCTTCCCGAAACATGCGGGATTCGACAAAAACAAGACTTTGCTGTTCTTCTCTCCACCCACGATGGGGGTTGCAGTCAAAGTCACATTCACGGGACAGTAGAAAACGGGAGACTCCTTCCTCTCATTTTCCTCTGGATTTAGTTTGAGCTTTGCGGCCTGGCAGTTTGAGATCTCACCTCGTGCTCAAGAGGCCTGGGGTTTGAACCTTTGACCAGCCTATCGCAGAGCTGTGAGGCACCAGCACCATCCACTGAGCCACAGGTGTATAGGTGAACCATCTGCATTTCCAAAATGTCTGCTTCTCACCCTCCTGCCACTCGCATGTGCTTGTCACAGATCCCCATCTCTGCCCTGGTGTCCTTTGTGGAGGCCCTGGAGGTGGGCTACAGCAAACACAGGAACCCCTACCACAACCTGATGCATGCTGCCGACGTCACGCAGACCGTCCACTACCTTCTGCTAAAAACAGGAATGGTGGTGAGTGTAGACGGTGGCCACGTTTCCCGGTGATGCTCAGTGATCAAGGTACCAGATGTTTGCGATACTTTGGGTCTCCTGTTGGGTTCCCCAGAATTTATCCTATCCTGGAGTCCAATATAACCGAATGCATTTGCTTGCTGTAATTTCCTGTGTGTTAGAATAGTCTCCGTTTATCCTAGAATAAATTCTGTTCATTCACAATCATTTCAACGCACTCAAGACCCGTGCTACCCAACATTTACATTTATTTATTTGTTAAGCTGACTTTTTTTGAGTGACTCACACTGCTAAACTTTTTAACTAGATTTTACCCCCTATATACTGCTATACCGCATTTTTTCACAGTGAGCACCTCGATCAAGGGCGCTTCCGCATGAAGAGAGATTTGAGCTCGGTTTTTCGTGCGAGATGACATCTCTAACCACAGCGCCATCTGCTGCCCTGGAGGACGAGGCCAACAGCTTTAACTCTTCGAGCACATCCAGCATTTATGTGGCAGCCCCTGGCCTCTCCGACATGAGTTATTATCCTTGTGGCTGAGGTGTCCTGCCAAAAGTGTCCCTGTGAGCACAATGACCATGAATCACATTATCAATATGCCCAACAGTCAGACATAAAACTGTACAGCAGAGCATTTTCTCTGGACTTCTTCCAGGCTCCCTCACAGTTGAAGACACTAAAGTGCTGATCTAGCATTCGTGAAACACAGCACTCTATTCCTTGTGGAGGCACTGCTGCTTTTCCAGACATTTTGTTGTATGGTTTAATCTTGGCGAGTGTTATGGAAGGTCTTTTCCTGCCACTCATTAAAGTAAAAGGAGCAGCGTCCGTCTTCCCGGAAAAACAGTTTTTGTAAAAAGGAATTTCGATCCCCGATCAGCGGAAGGTCTTACAATGTTCGCACCTGTATGCCCTGGAAGACGCAGGTGATACAACCGCAGATTAACATTGTAAGTGGTTAGAATCAACCTTTCTAGTTTGATCCACTTACACAGGCTGAAATGCAGTTCGCCTGAGGGCTTCCGACAGAAGGGCATCCAAACAAGGTGAAACAGGGTCCACTTAAACGTCCCGGATCCTGGAGGTCCACAGTAAAGCAGTTATTGATCCTCAATCGGCAGCCGTGTTTCCTCTCAGGATTTATAGTGTCAGCACCCGCAATGTGCGATTCATCCACAGGAGACCCACCGGTCCTGCAAGGGCAGATCAATCTGGGCAGAAGATATAGATCCGCTTCAGGATTCATCTGTTTACCTTTCTGCTTTGACCGTTTAGAAATAATCGGCGTCGAACTCAGAAGAGGACCGAACGTGGAATGTATGAATAAGGATACCACTGTGTGTTTGTGTGTGGAAAACACCCCCCCACACCCACACACACACACACACACACACACACACACACACACACAACCTCAGAAATGATTTTTCCCGTGACACCATTCCACTCCGTGCCTTTTGTGCCATCCGGCAATCCTCCATTCCCCATTTCTATTATGTCAAGCAAAAATGTCTCATGGAATGTACAGATTTTCAGAGATAAAGCACATTCTGATATCTGTATTAGATATTTGCTTTGGGCTACAGTGACTTTTAACTGACATGTTTCTGAATGGTACTTTAATAAAGGATGAGGTGTATGGGATCTTTCTCCTACATTTCCAGATTCCCCGAGACATTTGTTTAAGACAAGGGAAAAAAAAGCAAAGAAACATGTTCTTTTACAGTTGCCTTCATTTAATTTCATCATGGAAATAATGTTACGGCAACAGCTTGTCGCCATAATATGTTTCTCATGGGTTTATCCATCAGAATAATTACATTACAGAGTCGGCAGCCTTTTGGAGGGAGACAAAGTCTATCATTCACAGCGTTGTTATTAAATCAACAATCGTCATAAAACACTTTGACACAAAACTTTGGACAACATTCATTTGCATCTCGGAGCCTTAATACCAGCAGATAAATGATGGCTGCGGCATTCGACGCGCTTCGCTGTCTGACCAGAAGCAGTCGAACAATCCAAATTTTTACCAAGAGCAACAGAAGGGGCTGTTGTCCCTTCGCCGGACGCTGAGGCAAAGCCGCATAGAAGGGACCCCCCCAGGAAGCTCAGGAGCGATGACTGCATCACCCTGAATGACTGAACAGCTGCGTCTCTGCAAACTGAGCCGACGGACGGTCAATTTCTGGGGCTGTAAATCAGAGGCGCCGTTGACTTTGCCCCCCTCAGCCTCTCCTTCGCTTCTCAAAGACGTTCATGCCTGTTATTTACCCTCTGCTTCCTTTTAAGCACTGGTTAACGGAGCTGGAGATTTTCGCCATGATCTTTGCCGCCGCCATCCACGATTACGAACACACCGGGACCACCAACAACTTCCACATCCAGACGAGGTAATGGCTTGCGACAGGGGTGCAGACATCCATATGGGCAACGACACAGGCGAGCAGTGGGCCTGATGGCCCAATAAACACATCTCAACATAGGGTGACAAATCGACTGTGACCAGCGTACAAATAGGGACCAGTAAAAAAAACCCCTTTTCTCATGAATAAATAAATAAGCACACGCTCACTATTAGAAACAGGCCTAAAAACGTGCGATTGTTCTACCCCTGTTGGTTTTTTTTAACATGCAGTGCAATGTGTAGTGTGACGTGAGAACACGGGATGTTCTGTCCGGCTTTTTCCACCCGCAGAGTGGTAATTGTTACAGCTCCGGGGTGGGCTGTTAGTCATTGGCCAGACTGGTGTTCCTTCCAGCTGAGATCATAATTACTTTGTGCTGGGATTTTCACTATATATACGATACTGTGCAAAAGTGTTAGTCACGCAACTTGAATGTCTGTTGAGAAGTACAGGTAGATTCTTATCTACCATCAGGGAGGTTTCTGGTTGGTCCCAAATTCATTCTGCAGCCTGAGAATGACCTCAAACACCCAATCTCAGTCATACACAACTATCTTCAGCAACAGATGGTCTGGTCCCCACAGAGCCCTGATCTCAACATGATCGAGTCAGTCTGGGAGGACATGCAGAGACAGTCAAAGTGTGCAGAAGAACTGTGGCCAGTTCCTCAAAATGTTTGGAAGAACCTACCAACCTCTACCTTGAACTGCATGCAAGTTTGCATAAGAGAATTGATGGTGTTTTAAAGGCAAAGGGTGGTCCCTCCAAATACTGATCTGACTGAGGTTTTTTTGTCTACTGCACTTTTTAGAAGGTTTATTGATCAATAAGTATTCATGGCATTATCTTTGGAACCATCCTCGCTTTATAGCGTTTTCCCCACAGGTGCCTAAGACCTTTGCACAGTACTGTAAATTCCAAAACTCGAGTAGCGTTGGACCGAATGCTCACCGTTGAATTGGGCCATCATGGGTCAAGGACGTCAACTGGTTAACAGAGCAGATGAAGAGTCTGCCGCAGCATCGCAGCCTCAACCCGAAAGACAATTCTTGGAATTGACTTGAGTTCTCAGTTGGGGTGAGGAGATGCGGCTAATGCTTTGCTGGTGGAACCTCTGCCCCGTGACGTTTTGGAGAAGTCAGTATGTCTTCCTGCCCGTGAGAAGACCGAACGCAGACCCACGCGACTGGAACTGGCATTTCATTTGTTGCGAATTTCTCCAGAAGTACAACGTAGAGCAGCAGGCTGTAGAACCTACCTCCATCCTTTTCTGCTCTTAAGTCAGACATGAGACACGCCACCAAGAACACAGACAACCCCACACGTGTTGAATGACTAGTTTTTACTGCTCGATATTAAAAGTTGTGAATGGGCAAATTTTTCCTGAAAATGTCATTATTTCAATCTTTGGTTCTCTTACCTCATTTAGGGACAGTTCTGTCAATAGGGGGAAATGACACTCGTGCGCCGGTCTCTTTGTATATAGATATAGTTTTATTTAGTGTAAAACACTGCTGTGGGTGTTCTAACAGTAAATTATACCACGTGTGCACTGACTAATGGATAATACCATGGTATTAAACATAAAACCCACCGGCGTTTTGTCTCCTTGTCACAGATCTGACATGGCCATACTGTACAACGACAGAGCGGTGTTGGAAAGCCACCACGTAAGCGCCGCCTACCGCCTCCTGCAGGATGACGACGAAATGAACATCCTCTACAACTTGTCCAAGGATGACTGGAGGTGAGGCTGCAAAGAGGCCACCTCACAACGCTCGAGCTGCTCTACTCTGGTTTCCGGCAACAGAGCCCTCAAACTCTTTTTTTTGTGTTAGACACACTTCATTTTGCTGTCTTTGACAGTTATATATGCACACAGATGAAGAATCATTGCTGAATTATTATCGCTGACTGTATAAGGGTGTACACACTGTTAGTAACTGTTTCCCATCTCACAAAGGGAGTTACGGGCCCTGGTGGTGGAGATGGTCCTGGCCACAGACATGTCCTCCCACTTCCAGCAGGTGAAAGCCATGAAGAACTTACTACAGCAGCCCGAGGGGTGCGTCTGTCTGCCAGGTTCAGCTCCTCTTGTGCACATTTATTCGGTCCCCCGGACCTGTTTAAGGGACAGTGGAGGGGTTAACAGTCGGTGCCTTACAAACAAAAGACTCCGATTTGAATCCCAGCCCTCATCGCGGTGCCCTTGATCAACCTTCTCATCCTTCACCGATACAGTAACAATCACCTGACTGCATAAATGGATAAATCTTCTGCATAAATAAAGTTGCTTTGGAGAAAATAGTTGGACGACCAGGTCAGGTCACAGCATCCATTCGGTGGCACCAGCCTTGTAACTAGTGTCACCAGAAACAGCCACATCCTAAAAGTGTTACATAAACCGTTATTTGTGGAAATCAGTATTTGCGTTTAACAGTGCAGGGCGGCTGCGATTAATTCACGCTGTGGAAACGCCAGAGATGTAATCACAGCTCTGGCTTCCCCGCGGTGGCCAAAACGCAGAACTTTTCTACGTGCTGCTCTCTGCGTGACTTCCTTCAGTCAAATTTTGGTCTTAATGCGCTTCGCTCCTCGTGCTCCTCTCCAGTGACCTCGGAATGCGGGAGGTTGAATCGCGGTTGCCCCCCCCCCGGTGCACAAAACTGTTTAAAAATATGACCCGGCAAATGCAGCCTCGACTGGTCTTGCGTTGCTTGGCTCACGTGCTGAAAACTTTTCCACTTTCACGGCCGATTCAAGTCTGGCACACAGGTGTCCAGATCGTTTTTTTTGACATTCGATGGAGTCGTCTTGGATCCCCGTCAAAATCGCTCTGGTTTTCACCCACATTTATTGGGCAGCAGGGGGGGTAGCGGTTAGAGCTGCCGCCTTGTTTAAACCCCACAACCAAAGTTCTTATCGTGAAGCGAAACTGAAAATTATGCGGTGGCATAAATGACTAAATCTTCCTAAACTGTTTTGCGGGGCCTGTCCGCTAAATAAATAGAATAAACATGATGTAAATGTGATTTCTGCTCGCACTTCTGTGCGGCACCTCGCAGCATGCTGCAGTGAGCCAGGTAGGCCTTGAATCCAGCGCAAGAGAAATGGCTTCGAGAAAATGCACCAACAGCCTTGATAGCCCAGTGGGGAAGGGGAAATGAGGTGGGGAGCGTGTTTTGAAGGGGAACCAGGCACTGAGAAAATTGCTTTTGCACCAAAAAAAAAAAAAAAAGCAGAATAGCGCCTCAGATGCCAGCAAGTCCAAGCAGGTGGTTGAAAAAGGGACGCCGCAATTGGCAAACACATTACCGTGGCTATTTCTCATCCGTTATTCCTTCCGAAGTCCCCGCTACCACGTTACTGCTGCAGGAGCTGGCTGTGGGTTTGGAAGGAGAGGGCTCTTCAGCCAGATTCAAAGCCTCCGTTTACAGGATGCTCCTCAGTGGTTACCACGCCAAGCCCGTCTGGTGGGAATGAAATGCCTCCATTAAAAAAGGCATCAGCTGCTTTTCAAACGCTTAGGATAATAAAGAAAAAACCTGCCACACCGCACAACGTGTTCTCATTTTTTTTTTAACCTTCCTCCACGCAGGATCGACAAGCCCAAAGCCTTATCTCTTCTGCTGCACACGGCAGACATCAGCCACCCTGCCAAAAACTGGGATCTACATCACCGGTGGACTATGTCCCTCTTAGAGGAGTTCTTCAGACAAGTGAGTCCACTCATGTCACGCGAGGCCCACCGGGCCGCCTGTCACTTGCTCCTGGACCTCAGGTCCGCCCGATTACCTCTCTTTCACTGACGCAGGTCAGACAGCAGCTGGTGTTTCTTCCGCACCCAGGCATAGACCTGTAGCAGGTACCCAGCTGACCTTCATCCCGAAAGCGTACATCTCACTTTTCCCCTTAGACTCACACCGAAACCGCGATCCTTTCCACAAAGATTATGCTCGCGGTTACTTTTGTTTACCTTGAGATGCTCCACGCTGTTGTGAGAACACTTGAGAGGATGGCTAGCCACTCGCAAGGGAACGTGACGTGAGAGAAGAGGAGGAGCGATACCAGAATAACTGACTGCAGGCCAGCATTCATTTCCCCTGTAGGAAAACTTGTTTTAGTCACACAGGAATATTAGCAGAGCCAAAGTGGGTGGCGTCTTGACTAAAAGCATCTTCTTTCTTTGCGACACGCCATCAATCAAATTAATAGAAACGCCAGCACAACAAATGTGCCTGGGCATCTTTAATTGTCATCATCGCTTAAATTTAAAGGCACATTTTCAATGATCTACACAGCGTGGCAGGTGCGCAGTCAGGAAGGCGGATTATGGCGACGACATCGGGGGGCGTTTGCAGAACGGAAGCCCGTCTGACACAGTCGGCTTCCCGTTTAAAGGGCTCTTTTCCACTGCCAGGCGTGGATGAGGCCCGGGTGACCAGCAGGTCGGAAGGCAGCGCAGGGGGTTGTTTCGTGTCACGCGGAGTAATGTCACAGAAGCAGGGTGGGATCCGGGGGATTAACCCCGATGTTTAACACGGGCGACTGGGAGCGTAGCGGCTTGCAGTTTTACGTGTGTGACGGGGAGGGGGGGGTGTTGTTTGCCTCTCTTCCAACGCGACAGCTGAGCTGCTGAGATCGAGAGCAGCTCTCCTTCTCCCCGCAACAGTAAATCTGGGCCCGGCGTAATGAAAATATTGTTTCAGCGCAGTTGTATTTTAAAGATGGTGAAGCTTTAGTGCCACAGCGGCTCTGTGTGTTTGTTTGTTTTTGATTCTGTGGAGTATTTGTGGTTTTCTGGCTGTTTCCGGATTTTTTTTTTTTTTTTATGCTATGTCCCTGGGGACCGCAATGCCAAGCCAGCCGAGGAGGTGATGGTATCAACCGTACCTGATTCTCGAACAGCGGGCGTCGTGTAGTTTGATGTGCTTCATGGAAGAGATTCCTGCTCCCGGTTGGTTTTTACGTGGTTCAAGGTGGGGGGGGTCAGGAACACGGAACGGAGAGGGCGACTGGCTGTTTGTGAAAGAGAGGTGGGGCACCTTGGAACAACCTGCAGAACTTCAGAAGTTGGTGAAGGCCGTAGAAAGTTTGCCAAAGTACCGGAGATCCTCAACCCTCAAGGTGTGGTGACCCTGCTGACCTGAGGAACGGGCGGAGAAGACGAGTGAACAGACCAACAGACCAGCTGCTGGACTGAAAGCAATTCAGAGCCCAGCAGCTGGAATAAACTGTCCAGAAACACTGTCCAGAGACCTGCAATCTTCTGCACTTCAAACATCTGACCTCTTTAGGAGAGCGGCCCCAGCTCAGTGCGATCCACTTCTGAGAAAGGCCAGCATTAAGTCATTTATAGAATTTGCCAGAAGCCAGCTGACATATGCCATGGTCTTCTGAGTGGAGATTTTGTGGTCTGATGAGGCTAAAGTTGAAAGCTTTGGCTTGGAAGTGAACCGTTCTGCGTTTGCAGGGAGATAAAGAGGCGGAGCTTGGCCTACCCTTCTCCCCGCTGTGTGACCGCAAGTCCACCATGGTGGCCCAGTCCCAGATTGGTGAGTGGCTGCTTCGCACCTCCGTCCACCTCTCCTCATTCCCTGTCCCCCCCGTTTTGAATTGTTTTACTTTTATTTCAAGGTCGAACCCCCTGCTTTTCGAAATCTGTTCCTTTTCACGTGAGACAGATGCAAACAAAATCCAGGCGCCTTGACTGGTTTTGCAGACGTACACATGTTAACAAAAGTGCATCTCGGAAATACCCACAAATATTAAAGAGTTAAGGACACGCAGTTTACGCACACAGCGAGTTTGTCCAGTTTGTTTTTCCTGGTGCACGTTGCTCAAGCAGCCACCTGGAGAACTGAGGAGAAACAATAATAATAATAATAATAATAATATAAAGGCAGTGGTGACAGATTTATTATGATCTAATGTTTAATCTAATTTATAGAGCTGTTAGAAGATCTGGGTGAGAGAGATGTGCATTTTGAGGCACTCACTGAATGCTGAAAGGGATTCAGGAGTTGTGAGGGACAGAGAGAGACAGAGTTCATTCCATCAGATGGGAACCAAGCCGACAACCTCGCACCCCCAAGTGGCCAGAGGTGAAGGAGTGCGGTTTTTGCTGAGGTCAAGGGAGTGTTCAGGCCCTGTAAGTGTTTGGGTTGGGATCCATTGATGGACTTGAAGCTGTAGCTTGAACTTAATACAGGCAGCTGCTGACAGTTGGAGGAGAGAGGCGAGAGTGTGAGATACATGGAACGCTTCGGCAGGTCACGACTGCGTTCCGGAACAGCTATATTAGTCATTTTTAACCCTGGCAACCTTAGTCTAACCTTAACCTTAACCTCCCGCACACAGGGTTCATCGACTTCATCGTCGTGCCCACGTTCACTGTGCTGACGGACATGACGGAGAAGATAGTGACTCCGCTCATCGACGAGGCCTCCCACTCGGGCTTCGCGGGACTCCGTCGCTCCAGGTAGCAAACCTCCCCAAGCTCTCGTTCCCTCACACAGCGCCGCCAGTTCCGCCGCAGCACCAAACTTCCGCATCACATGTGCATCGTGCCAGTCGTGCCAGTCGTGTTTTAAACGAAAACGTGGTGCTACTGAGTAACGCCTTCATCCCGGCCAGAACCCTTCAGTCAGGTTGCGTTTCGGTGAGAGAAAAGCAACCTCAGTATCACCACAACATCAGATACTGGTATTTGAAAGGAAACTTTGAGAAGCTTTAAAACGCATAACTGATAAATATTAGGTCTCACAGCCTTAGCGTCCAAGATGGGTGCCTGACCACCGTGACCTGGACAAGCAGCTGTTGATAGACATTGTAGACACACATTATGTTACGGACGTGATACAGGAACCTACGTAAAATCGAAAAAAAGGGGGGATAAAAATTCCCACTTTAATAAAAGATTTCGGTGAAGTTTTTGCACAGAGCTGGGACTTGACTTCTATGTCACTTTGCGCTGCTGGGGACAGTTGTTTGGTTTTTCAGACTGACTTTTCTTTCCCCTCCTACGCTCCACACCCCAAACATACACCCTGCTCCACGACGCCACCGCATATCCCCTCGCACACACCCATCTCACCCACCTTTCCCAACACGCAGTCTAAACAGCCTCAACTCTGCGGAAACAAAGCGCTCCAGCACGAAGACCACGGGTTCCGAAGGCAGCGCCTCCCTTAACTGCTCCCTGCTCGCCGTCGACCCCAAGACCTTCAAGGCCCTCTGGAATGAGGAAGTGTCCCAGAACAGGGAGAAGTGGAAGGCCCAGGCTGCCAAAGGTGCTTTGGGTTTTTTTTTGGGGGGGGGGATTGGTGGAGGGAGGAAGCCGGGAGGTGTTTTGGTATAAAGACCTTAAATGGCTTACTGTCCTCTGGCTTTATTTAAGCGAACGTAAGCACTGTGGTGACGGGTAGGTGAAGGCCAAAAAAAAGCTGTGAGAATTAAAACGTGGCTGCGTCGCTGGCGCCAACCTGCCGAGGCAACGATGGTTAGACGGAGATAAAGAAAGAAGCCCAGGGACTCTGGCTGGTGTATCTGCTGCAGTCGTTCGCAAAGCTTCTTCGGTTGTTTATTCTTTGCCATTTTGAGATCCCGGCACAAGGGAACAGGTGCCCCAATACGCGGTTGATCAGCACATCGCCGCACCTCAGCTCTCCGAATGTTGGACTGACAGGATAGTCCAGAGAGTCACCGTATTTCTCCCTTCTTTTGTCCAAAGTCCTCAAATCAGCCGGTGCGGAAAAGGTGCGATATTGAGGGAAATCAGGAGGGGCGCTAATATTTTTATTTAACATTAGGTGTTTATTATTTTATTCACCCCCTGTATTTTATACATCGAAATGAGCTGTCAGTCACGTAACTGGACCCCCCCCCCCCCCCCCCC